>JAJMKQ010000019.1:0-57040 GCA_030569395.1 Petasospora rhodanensis
TAGCACCAGTCTATCTAACGCGGGCACAGAGAAGGGCCTGTGTTGGATTTTGGTATCGGTAACAAGCAGTGATTGAGGGTTGGGTAGATGAGGACACATGAGTCCATCCGATTCATATAGAGGGATGTATTATCCATTCCAACCTGAACCCTGGTATGGTCGTCCTCTGTCTGTGGTATAATCATGGCTGCCAAAGGGGCTCTCAAAGAGGCTCCCGAAGTTGCATCCAAGATCACTCTATAACACTTGCAAAAGATTGGTGATTAGAGCAGGCTAATATGTATCCTTCTAGTGGTTTGATCCACCACACACCGGCAAGCTGGCCAACTGCAAGGACGGAAAAATAAGATCCCCCGCTGCCTTAATCAGAGACATCTACACTGCGTCTCCAAGAAGTTAGGCCCACTCGTGTTCGGTGGATTGGTGACAACGCAACACATTGGGCAACTCCCTCAGACACCCACATGTGTATGGCTGGCTCCAACCCGGGAGCCTCATGAGAAGGATTCTTCTGTCGTCGGTGCAGATTGTGTTTTTCTGTTACCACATTCGTTCAGTCCTGAACAATCTCTACGCTGTACCCCCCAAAAGAGCATTGTTCGTCATACCAGTCTTTTCATACACTGATTGGTTGCTATTGGGTACCTTTCTATGCCGTTCCTGGCGCCATGGATAGCGAATTAGCTGTTACAGCTAGCTCAAGTTGCGTGGCAACTGCCGTCGATCATCGTCAGGTAGTTGAAGAGTCTGGTGGAATCCCGCGAACAATAAGGCATCCTAACTTCCTGTACTTGTTTGGCCCTCTTCGTGTAATAAACATTGTGGAAACGACTTGGCCTTGGATCTGAGTTGTGCTGGCCATTTCAATGCTGGGTACACTATATGTGCGCTATGGGATTTTCTTCATTGACACCCGGAAGGTTATAAATCTTTCTTCTGCCCACGGCGAGGCGTGGAAGTAGGCGCCGTCGTATTTCCACCAACACCTGCGCTCGTTTGCATAAGAGCTACCGCTCTCATCGACACATAAAATAGGTTACCAAAAACTCACAATTGGACGAGAAAAGAACAGACTATCTTCCGCAACCTACCCGTTTATAGTGTGCTAGGTTTGGCTGGCTTTTCTACGCTCCATCCGGATACCCTTCGACGTCTCACACCATATGCGGCTGACGCAACCGTTCTGGGCAAACGCGGTACCTCGGAGCGATCCGGCTTTTAGTTTAGCGTGCAGAAAGAAAAGGTTAACTTATCTTTCAGTTTTACTGCCACTGGTCGGCTTAAACATCCAGCACTTCAGTACAATGGAACTCTGGGATCACAGCGGCCTCCTCACGAGGAGGTTACCCCTTCCCCCTTTCGCTTAAGGATCGACGGGTCCCGAGCCGTTGAGCAATTGAGAGAAGGTGTAGGTTCCAAGGCTCCGAGAACTCTTGAAAATTTCGGCTCGTAGAAGTCCTCAATAATATAAATGCCGTATGGAGCTATAAGGTGAACCTGAAACCATTACCTGCCTGTGTGTCTCGCCTGCCGGTGGGCAGCTCGAACGTCCTCGACTTCACCCGGCTTCCGGTACGACGTCTGGGTGGGGGAAAAAAAATCTTGAAAGTCTGCGATGACACGATTCTTATCAGTCAACCCATTGGGCGGTTTCCAAAACAGGATTGGTATTATCTCCCCTTTGCAAGAGTTCTTCTAGGCTATGTCTATCAACCTATGACCTTGGGGTCATTTAGATCTCATCTGCAAATAGGTTTCGATGACCTCGAATGGAAAAATTTTCATGCGAGAGAACTGTGTTCTGTGCAGATCTTGCGGCCCACCTGACAAGTCAATGTGAGACATTTCTCAGACACCGTACCAAAAGCCCGTACCTGTTCCCCAATGGAGAGTGGGGTGGAAAAAAGGTACAATATCATGGCCAGAATAATCATCAGGCCATTCGGCTGCGTTGAAATTGAACGTGCGCGTGCACCCGTGGCAGGTCAGGTCCGACTTGCGCTTCCTACCGTATGAGACATCACCACATATCGCATTCGTTGGATAACCACATATATGACGTCCGATCGTCTCACCTACATACAAGTTCTTCTCTCCCAAGACATTCGATGCATATAGCTACTATTTCGAATCGCTTAGATGCTGCTTTGGAACAGAAGCACGTCCCCTGCTCTTGACTTCTCCGTTGCTGGCGACGTACGCTAGATGTCTCCACTTCGGGCTCCTTTGGCCGAGAAGGTCACCTGGTTGCTTCTTCTTGGTGGCTCACATCCAATTTTAAAAGAAGCACCTTCCTCAGGTATCACCCACCTCGTTGTGCCCAAGTTAGAAGGTTTCCCCTCTTTGGGTTTTAACGGGTGGAGGCGCTGGACCGGAAAGCTGGGTCGACGCCGGCCAGTCCGAGGCCCAGGTACTGGGGCGCCGACTTTAGAGGGACGCGTGCCAGCTCGAGCGTGCCAGCGCTACATAGCTGGTGCTTGACCCAGAGGCCAGTGGGGATACATATGTCATCATCCTCCAGTAAAAAAGGGCTGGATTGTCGAGCTTTGGGGAATCGTCTCTTCTGGAAGCTTTGGCTCACGACGTACAAGAGGACCTAACGCAGACGGGGGGCTTCAATCAAAGAATTATCCAGTGGGAATGGAACGTCGGAGGTCCTAATTGAAGGGCCACCCCCACAGAATTCTTGAAGTCTTCGTGGCCTAACTTGAAAAGCTTGATATTCGGGAAGAACACAACAGCCCCCCTAGCGATCTGTTTCTGATTTTAGGCAATTATGTGTTCGCAGCATAATGTCATCCAAGAGGAACTTCTATGGAACCGATGATTGGTCTGCAACTCCCTTCGATTCAGGTAATTGAACGCCTCTAATCCACAGGAAGAGTCAGGTCTTATTGGATAGCACATCCCTGGATCCCAACCCTTCCCTGCTATCCAACGGCTTCCAGTCAAGGAGAGACACAATGGGAGAAGCCATGATTTCTGGCAGGCAGGAGGTGCAGAGTAGCGCAGGACCTGGAATATTCGCGGCGCCCATTTCTGTGTCTAAGCTGTACATTTGAGCGTTAGACACCTGTGAGACAGCATGGTCTTGCAGCAACAGACATTTTTGGGGAGATGGTGATGTCGATCTTTCATGGATGAGGATAAGGAACTATCTGTCAGCCCCTCTTTGTAAATCACGGAGAACTCCGCACAAACATTACTTACAAGGGTGAGATTGCCGCAAGAGTACTGCACGAACGATCTTCTTGTAGCTGTACTCACAAGGTTAGCTCCTGAAGAGTGTTCGGAACTCGAGGGGGGTCTGACTTTGACACAAACTGGGGCCTAAGTCTTATGATCTATCAGGATCACCAATGACTGCTGAGTGTCCCACAAAGTAGAATTCATTACACTGAGATCGTAGTTCGTTCGCCTGTATCGGGTACCTCACCATGTCGGCTAAAGGACTCATATTGATTGGGTTGTTCGCGTATCTTTCACCCTCATTGTCGTCATCGAGGCCTTGATGTATGGGCGTGGTCGTTCCAGTGGCATCTTCAACCGTGGGACATTCCAGAACAGGTAGCTGACTGGGCTTTACTAAAAAGCCATACGTAGCCCTTATCAGCTTTCTACGCGCTCTTTCTAATGATATACCGGCGGCCTACGCTACGTATTACAAAGGCCGAATTGACGGGTGTGAGCTGGGGACACTTTTACAGCCATAGCGGCGCTCTAGTGTGACATAATTCGACAGTACGACCGACAGAGGAGACCTCCAGATAGCTCTTCAATGAGCTACGACTGGATCAGGGAATTGATCAAGCTTCTGACTTACGGTGTAGACACGCCATCAAGGTGTGCTCCTCCTGTCGGGGTGTGGAGTCCTGGAGCTGTTCGCGGCCGGGCTATGAATTTTGGACGCTGCGCCCAAGTTAAACTTGCGAGGTTCCATCCCGTTCTGTCATTGAAAACACCCTCTCAAATACAGTTCAAAAACTTCACAATGTCTCTCCCACCTCAATTCTATGCTTCCCACACGTATCCGGCCCCAGACAAGATCTCTGGGCCGGTGAACACCGTTGACATTTACCTTGACTACGCCTGTCCCTTTTCCGCTAAGTTGTTTATCAACTGGTACGAGAACCTCTACCCAAAGCTCACCAAAGAGTTTGACAACAAAATCGTGTTTGTGTTCCGCAACTATGTTCAGGTCTGGCACCCAACCTCCACACTGATGCATGAAGCTGCCCTTGCTGTCGCTCAGCTCCAGCCAGAGTGGTTCCTCGAGATGTCGTACCAACTCATGAAGCACATCAAGGAGTTCTACGACTCTGAGACCTACGACTTAACCAGACACCAGATCTACGACAAAATCTACGACATCTGTGTTGCACCAAACAACTCTGACATCTCGAAAGAGGCATTCTTGGAGAAGTTGTACATCAAGAAGACTGATGAGCCATCCAATGGCGGTAACGCTGTCACTAACGACTTGAAAGTGTTCACTAGAATTGGTAGACAGAACGGTGTCCATGTCACACCAACTGTCCTCATCAACGGTTACAAGGACGGCTCCATTGAGTCCTCTACAGCTGTTGATGTTTTGGAGAAGAAGTTCAAGGCACTCCTCTAAATCGGCCTAGGTAGTTGTTGAGATTGCTGCCTAGTATTTAACCTTTGTTGTTTACGTCTGAAGTATCATACCATGTTCCAAATGCAGTATAGAAGAAGCACTAGTGAAAAGATGGTGACCAGAATCTTCTTTCTTGCCTGCCTGGCCTCCCTGCGCTTGGCATTCTTTTCAGTCGTCTCAATAAGAGCAGTCAAGTCCTGTAACTTCTTCTTGTGAGCGAGTAGCTTGTCCCTGGACTCTTCTACTGCCTTCTCGTACTGATCCAGTGCACTCAAGGATTTGTACAACTTCCTCACTTCCTCCTGAAACTTCTCATGGTCCATCTCCACAGTCTTGGCCTTATCTTTGAGTAGTCCGATGTACACCTGTAATTTCTGCTTCAGCTGCCTTATCTCCAGTTGCATCCCATAGAACTGCGTTTTCGTTTCCGCCATATCCAGATCACTCTGGCCGATGTGCTGCTTCAGACGCTTCTCCACTTCAATCTCCAGCGACATGACCTTCTCGTTCATCATCGAGTTGGCCTCATCTGCCTTGTGGGGATCTTTCTTCTGGGGGAAGGCCTTGAGGAATTGAAACTTGTTTTCTGACATGAGGTCGTCTTGTGTGTTGCTTCTCGTGATACTGGGCGTTGTGGTTGTGGTGGACATCCTGGTTGAGCCCGCTGTCACCGATGGATAGTATGATGCGCCGGCGCTCCCAGGAGTACCTGGTTCGTAGAACTGATCCACCAGTCGTTTCTTATCATGGAATGGTGTTGCCGTCGTGATATCCTCTGGTGAGGCTGACCCTCTTCTCCTCGTGTGTAACTCTGGGAGGTGTGAGAATCTCTTGAAAGGTGATCGTGTTTGTGGGATACGCAACTGCTTTGTCGACGCCGCCAGTGGCGATTGAACGGGCGCTGATTTGGGTAGGGGTGGTGTCCGCGTGTAGTCTCGAGTCATCGTACAAGGTGGCTCTGTAACTTCACTGATTCCTAGAGCTGCTGAGTATCTCTGACTGGACAGTGTTTTGGCATTCAGTTGGTCAAAGTGCACAGCTTTATTTCGCGGGGAGGGCCTTAAAACATCAACACCACACCTCGCCACCGTTGCTACGGGAGTCCACGGCGCAAGACACAGCAGAATGGCGCCTATGTAAGGACTTCAGCCCACTGTCTCCCTGAATCTTGCTAACAGAAACCCAGTACATCCTTCATCAAGATCACGGAATATGGTGTAGTCCCAGTGCGGATCTTCATCAACCGCAAGGAAGTTCTCAAGACGATCAAACAGAGTGAGTTCTATACCCTCCGTCCCTGTGCCAGCAGCTAACAACATCCCAGGCATTATCTTCCAGGCTACAGTATCATCGGTGCAAACGAAAAATCACAGGGCGCTCGTTCGACTGCGATCCACATCCGCCATCTACCTCTCCAACGCACAGGTCAAGGCGCTTTGCACCGCACTGAAGGACCAGCTCATACACCTCTTGCTTGTTGCCACACCTGAAAGTCTACGATTATCGTCCACATCCAAGGATAAGGGTGCGGTATCAATCTTGATTGAAAACCAAGGGTGGACCGTGAAGTTGGACACCACAGTTGATTACATTCTAGGCCTACGGTTTGGGAGAATCGAAGATGGGCCAGGCCTTCTGGTAAGGAGACCGAAGAAGATACAACAAGTGACTCCAGAAACTGTGGTACTACAAGAGGAAGATGAGGACGAGGTCGTACGTATACCGGACGAAGGAGAAGAATTGGAACCGGCCCCATCAGACGACAAAAAGATGATCCAAAAGTACGACTACCACTCTATGATGGTGCTGGGGAAAGGCATCCGTCTCGAAGTTTTGAAGATTCCGAAGTAATAGCTATGATTCACGTTGTATATAAAAAGACACGTTTACTTTTGGCGGGAACAGTGAGTACAACAAAAAAAAACTAGATATAAAGACATTGTGACAAAAGAGTACATGATAAAAGGGCGGCAAGAAAACAACAAAACTAGGAACGATGATTGAAGCGTCTTGGTAGTCAATACCAAACAAGCATCCAAAATTACACTTAAGCGTGAGCTGGCTCCTCGGCCCACTCCTGCTCAGCCTCGGCCAACTGCTCCTCCTCAGCCTCAAGGTCGTCGTAAGCGTCGTCAGCTCTTCTCATAGAGAGAGTTGGCTTGACAGCGGCCTGGTCCAAAGTCCAAGAGGCCAAGGCATTCTCGGCGTCAATGATGATCTGCTTGGAGGCCTCGTAGCCGTCGTAGGCAGCTCTGGTCTCACCTGGAGTAACTGGAGCGTCATCGAGCAACTCGAGCAAGGCCTTACCGTAACCGGCAATGAGGGCCAACTTCTCAGAGTGTTCTCTCATAGAGTCGAACTGGTAGTTGAAGGCAACCTTGAGCTTCTCTCTAGTGATGTTGGAGAGCTGGGCCTCAGCAACAAGGGACTCGGCCTCAGCACGGACCAACTCCTGCTCCAAGACAACGATCTTTGGAGATTGTGGGTCCTTGTACTTCAAGTAGGCAATCTTGTCGGTGATTCTCTCCTTGCGGTCTCTGGATGGCTGGACAGAACCCTCAATGTCTCTAATAGACTTAAGAGTGAGTCTGTACTGGTCGTATCTGTCGATGAACTGGTCCTCAAGCTCACCAATCTCGTAGATGAGCACACCGAGCTTGTCAGTGATGTCGGAAACGTCGTCGTCGTTGTCCTCACCCCAGATGGAGAGCTGCTTAGCAACCTCACGTCTCTCATTGGCAACAACCTCCATGGCTCTCAAAACGTTCTTCTCAATCTTGACGAGCTGGGAGAGCTTTCTGGAGAGCTCTGGACCGAACTGACCAGCGGTGTTTCTTCTCAAAGTGGAGACAATACCGCCCTTGCCGAAGAATCTGCCTGATCTGGTGGAGGATGGTGGTGGTGGTGGGGAAGCCAGCTGGGAGGCAGTTGGGGCCCTGGAGTTTCTCAAGGAGTATGTTCTGTGCATTTCTGAAAAAACGATGTTAGTTGGTTGTTCGACAAAGGCCCCCCAAGAATCGATGGTAGATAGGCAAAAGGGGGGTGAACGAGGCAGCCACGCCGCCAATTGTACAATTGCAACGAGGTTTGCACCATTGTGTTCCAATTGGCGAGGAGAATGTGCTGGCTCGAGGATCTTGCAGAAACTTACTTTTGGTATGATCAAATAATCACAAAAGGGTGTGGAGAGAGAAAAGGAAAGGGGGCGGGAAATGGGAGCAATTCAGTTTTATCAGCGTTTTTTTTTATATGGGACCCCCGCGCCAGCCTGAAATGAAACATGGGCGCAGCACTTTGTTGCGCAAACCGCGCCCGCATGCCCCCTTTCGGAAGACTTTTGGGACCGCGCAACATCCGATCGTGCGATTGTTCTTGCGAGGGAAGGTGCTTCTGCTTGCTTGTATCTGGCTATTCCAGAGACTGACCTTCCTGGCACCCCTGAACCCTTCACCCGACCTGCACCATCGCCCTAACTTCACTTGACGGCAACTTCGCAACGCGCGTTCCATATGACACGCGTCTTCAGCTCTCATGACTCCTGAAAATCGTCGATTGCGTAATTACTTCCGCATTGGGAAATAATATCGTGCCGGAACCGAGAATCGCTGACGTAAGCTATTGTCCGCCATAGTCACGTGATCTGAAATATATACGTAGTACCTAGTTTTCCCGAACATGCCAGGTGTGTATTCGTCGCTCATGTGAGTTCAAAGAAGTTCTAGCAGCTGTTAGGTTAGTCTGTTGCCCCTCTTGTTGCGATATTCACAAACATACAGCCAAATTCTCTAAGTCAGAGTAGCGGTTCTTGATGTATCCACATAGGGTTTTGTTTTGTGCTTCAGAAATGTGCAAAAGAAATCATCATCCCGAGAATTTGGACATATTGTTCGGTTAAGCCTGTCACGGTTAAACTTACTACCTAGGTCCAGAGATCCCTAATTTTCGGTCGTGACCAAAGCTGGTTAAGGATTCTGGCGTACCGAAGAGCAGAATTTTCTCAGCTCTCCAGAGATCATCATCGCGCTTTTGAGAGGGAGGTGAGCCGCCGGCTGGCCCCAGTGAGGGCTGCGATCAAGGGGGCGCATATGGCGCCAGCTTCGCCGCACCAGCATGCCTTTTGTCCTGTTACTATGCTGTACGCTCGTCGCTGGATGTGCTACCATATCCTGTCCGATGAGGTTCAGGGACCCCACCCCCAATAGGTCTAGTAAACTTGTTTTGGGATCGGCCCGCCAGCCGCTAGCGCTCAGACTCTGGACGATAAGCCAGCAACCCACACCCAAAATTGTGGGGGCCAAACTACGAGCCGTGTTATCAGCGGGCTAGATGGAGTGGGCCCTGACTCTTAACTTTCAGCATCGAGAAGCCCACTAAACTTCATTTGCGAGATTGCGTCTGTAAGTTCGCCCCGGCCTCTCCCCACTCCCGAAGCTGGCTCCTCCCCGGAGCAGCCTCAGCATTGGGCCGGTTCGCGGAATTCGCGACCGGCCGCTCCACCGCTCCCATCCAAAATCAAAGCAAACACCTCCAAGCGTCAACAGCGTCAACAGAATCAAATACATCGCGTTTTCTCGTCTTCCACACCCGGCGGTTGTAACTCTTCATCAGCCAATCGTCCATTGTATCACCCAACTCTCCACAAACCCACTTTTTGTACCCATCCACAAACTTTGGAAGAACTCCGCCCCGTATCAACTGACCGCTGGTTGAGGATTCCAGGCAACTCGCCCTGCTTCAAAGTAAACACAGCACAACTGCTCACGCACAATACCAGATACACTACTACCCACGGACACGCGCTGATCAGAGTCAGACCATCACGTCACTGCACAGATTGAGCTCTGCCCAATATGATGAAGGGTTTCAAACAAAGGGTATGTGTCCTTTTTGCCCCCTATCCACACTGAAACAGCTACTAACTGAATCACTACAGCTCTCCAGAAAGACTTCTCTCACTTCGAAGAAGAAAGAAAGCGAGAAGGAGGAAAAGCCAAAGGACAAGAAGTCTTCGGGGTCTAGAGGTTCACCATCCAATTCCACCTCCAACTCGGCCAGTTCCTCTCCACGCAGCAGTATCTCTGCATCCTCTCCGACCAAAACGAAATCATCTGCATCTTCCTCCGCATCAGTAACGACAAGTGCCAAGAAGGACTCCTCCTCGGGCACATCTCCTGCCACATCGTCCTCCCTGGCTCCAAAGAAGCCGCAACAGGAGGTGTACTCACAGTCTTCGAGTTCCGTTCAGTTCACATCGGCTGTTCCAGATGTTACAGTGACGCCTCCTCACACTGGTTACCACCAGGATGTGACGATGACCAACGGCGATGCCGAGGTTGTCATTCCGCGCTCTTCACACTCCTTTGAGCGTCTCCCAACAACTCCAAAGATTGAGGATATCGACCTGATAAAGTCGCCACAAAGACATTCGTCATCGAGATTTGAGCCTTCAACATACACTGAGATCACAGAACTTCCCGGGTTTGACGAAGTTCCGCCTGAGAAGAGACTGGAGTTGTTCATCATGAAGGTGGATCAGTGCAACATCATGTTTGACTTCAACGATCCCTCATTCGACATCAGGGGCAAGGAGATCAAGAGAGTCACTGTTCAGGAGCTTCTGGAGTTCATCTCGAGCAACAGATTCACGTATACTGATGAGATCTACAAGCACGTTGTTGAGATGTTCAAGAAGAACTTGTTCAGACACATCCCACCACCCGTGAACCCAGTGGGAGAGCTCTACGACCCAGACGAAGATGAGCCAATCAACGAAGTCGCTTGGCCCCACATGCACGTGGTGTACGAGTTCTTCCTCAGATTCTTGGAGAGTCCTGACTTCAATCACACCATTGCGAAGCAGTATATTGATCACGATTTCATCTTGAACTTGTTGGCTCTGTTTGACTCTGAGGACCCAAGAGAGAGGGAGTGCCTAAAGACAACATTGCACCGAATCTACGGTAAGTTCTTGAGTTTAAGGGGTTTCATCCGAAAGTCTATCAGCAACATCTTCCTTCAATTTGTCTACGAGACTGAGAGATTCAACGGCACTGCTGAGTTGTTGGAGATCTTAGGTTCTATCATCAACGGTTTCGCCTTGCCATTGAAAGAGGAGCACAAAGTTTTCCTGGTGAGAGTTTTGCTCCCGTTGCACAAGGTGAGATCTATTGGTCTGTACCACCCACAGTTGGCCTACTGTATTGTTCAGTTCTTGGAGAAAGACCCTCTTTTGACAGAGGAGGTGATCATGGGTCTCTTGAGATTTTGGCCAAAAACGAACTCTACGAAGGAGCTCATGTTCTTGAACGAGATTGAAGATATCTGTGAGGTGATTGAACCACTGGAATTCATCAAGATCGAAGTACCCTTGTTTGTGCAGTTGGCCAAGTGCATCTCATCACCACACTTCCAAGTTGCAGAGAAAGCCCTTGGGTATTGGAGCAACGAGTACTTCCTCAATTTAGTGACTGAGAACGCGGAGACTATCCTTCCGATCATCTTCTCGTCACTCTACGAGATTTCATCCATGGACCAATCATCAATGAAGAACATGATGGACGACGATACACAGAGCATCTCTTCCTCTGGGAACTGGAACAGAACAATCCACACTTTGGCTTACAACGCTCTGAAGATCTTCATGGACTCAAATCCTATTCTCTATGATCACTGTGTCCTGTTGTATCACCAGTCGTTAGAGGAGAATCGCAAGAGAGAAGAAGAGAAGAAGCAGAGATGGGAGCAGTTGGAGCAGCGCGTCAAATCTTTGAAGTCCACACCAGCTGCCCAGTCAGCATCCACATGATACCCCTATGCACTGCTATGTTCACGGACACTGGATACTAGAGACGTGTCCTGTTTTTGCTTTAATTTTCCCTTCTACTACCCTTTTTGCCCTCCATTATGATAATGGTTTTCTTTGGCTGTTGTTGAATGAGGTCTTTTTGTCGAGTTTTTAAGAAGCTGATTTGTTCATTTTGCTTCCTACAAAAGAGTTTTTATGTCATGTCTTAAGTTTAGAATCAATGACGTAGCCACGTAAAGATCATATGCATTAGGTAGCCTTGTACTCTCTCAGGATAACTGGAACAGAGGATGGAGGAAGAGCACCCACTTCGGTGATAATCTTTTGGATGTACTCTGGTGGGGTCAGGTCGTACATGATGTTGAGGATGTTGAGGTAGTCAGAGTCTCTCCAATTCTTGAGAGGGAGCTCATCCTTGGCAATGGCATTAGACTCGGCTTGAGCTGGAGCCTTGCCCTTCTGCTGCTTGTTGTTCTGCTCTGGCTGTGATGGTTCACTGTGTGTCTCAATAAACTTGCTGAGTGCCACACTTGGCTTTTTGGTGTTTGACGAGTGTGCCCAGTCAGCGAGATCCTCGGAGTCACCGAGCTCATTCAACGTCACAGAGTCAAGCTGAACACGGTCTGAGAACTTGATCGACTCACAACAAACGAGGACTGGGATGTTGGCGTTCTTGGCCTTCATGGCAATGAGGGCAGCACCAACACGGGAGTAAAGGAAACCGTTCGAGAGCATGGCATGGGCACCAAGGAAGACTGTGTCAACATCCTGGAAGACGGATGTGAGAGCTGTGATGAGCACATACTGGACCTTCAACCCCTGCTTTGTCAAGGTCTCGGCCAACTTCTTACCCTCGAACAACGGTCTCGAGTCAACAATGATCACAGTGAAGCGCTTTCCCAACTCGTTGTGTGCGTAGAGGAAAAGCTCACGGAGGACGTTAGAATTACCAAATGTGAGCACGATAGAGCCGTCGTTGATGTGTGAGGCTGCCTGCTGGATGATGAGCTTGTCTGAGAGGTCCATCTTCTCCCTGATAAAGTTGTCGATCTGTTCGACCAAGTCGGCCTTGGCGTCTTCGTCAGATGTGTCGATGGAAATAAGTGATATCTGCTGTTTGAGCCAACGAATGGCATTACCCATCGCCACGGAGAGTGGGCGAGCAGTCTTGAGATGGTCAATCTGCGTTCCCAAGTAACTCGTGAGATTTCTTGTGAGGGTAGTGCCCTGTGGAGTAGCGTACTCACTTATGACGCGCTGGAAAGCCTTAAGCATGGCCTTGCAACGAGGGATCGAGCCAACGATGGCATAGGAGGAGTATTTGAGTGTGAGTTGAAGGATGGCTGGGTGTACGAGCGCGATAGACTGTGACTGTGCGATGCTGAGCTCATTGCGCTGGTCTTTGGTCTCGAGATGCGAAAAGATTGTGACCTTCTTGACAGACTTCTTCGTCACCTTGGCATCAGCCTTCGCAGCTGCTCGGTCCTGCTCCTTGGCCTTCTTCTGCTTGTTCGCCTGTGCCTTTTCCTCGGCCTGATTAGGGATACCGCGGTCCTGTTTCTGTGCGGCACGCTTAGCGGCCTTCTCCTTCTTCTTCAACTCCTTGAGCTCCTTATTTGAGAGCTTCTTCTCTCCTTCAGCGGGCGGCTTGGCTGGTTCAGACATGACTGCTTTCTGGGGTGGAGCTCTCTGTGTCGGTAATGCCTTGAGTGAAGTCGATTTTTTCGAGTTGTTGGAGAGTCATCGATCGCCCTTCGCGACATCCATCACCGGGCAGGCTCTACAGGGCACGGGCAGCGTAGGCCTTTATGTACATGCACTTGCTCCTGTGTTTTATTTACTCAGAAGCCTCTTCAGTAGACTCCACTGCTTTCACAGGTTTCGAGAAGTCGCTCTTGGCAACAAGCGCCTCGAAAGCATCTGGAGCATCCAACTTCTTCTGGATCTCCTGGTACTTGGCGACGAAGTCCTTGATAGCAACAACGTTAGCCAAGTCCTTGATGACTGGCTCCTCTGCGAGCTCCTTAGCGATTGGGTAGACAGTAATGTATGTAGGTCTTCCGCTGTGGAGAAGCTTTCTCAAAGAACCAACGGATTTGTCGGTACTGAGACTTGGAAGCTGAATGGCCTCGGCCTTGGTGAGCTCATCCTTCAACTCCTGTGGGACCGGGGTCTGGTTCTTGTGATATATCGAAGCCTTGAGAAGATCTGTGATTGCATCCTTGTGTCCAACAAACTTCTCCGCCTTTTCAGCCTTCGAAATGGCGTTGAGGAGCGACTTGTGTGGGTTGATGTAGTGGAGTGTGATGATAGTATTGGTTATGGAAGAGTCAAAAACTGGCTTGAGCGTTCTCTGTGTGTATGTGTATGACAGAGCATGTGGGAGCTTGTTCAGCTCGGCCGACTTCTCAATGAATGCGTTGATGTGGTACGAAGTGGTGTATTTTGGTTTCTTCGTCAGTGCAAGCATGGTGTCTCTCAACTCATACAGCTCATCCACTGATTCGGCGTTGTCAAACAGCTTGACGAGGGCATGCTTGGAGGGCAGATGTGGGGGATCGAGAGGCACGACTCTCTTCTTAGCCTCGGCATCCCAAAGGTCACGAGAGAGAAGCTCAGAAGCATTTCTCTTTCTGTAAACCAGTGGTCTCAGGTCCTTCTTAGTCTTGAAGTATGCAAGGTAAGATGATATTTCCTCTTTAGCTGCAGCCACTGGGGAAGCCTCGGCGTGCTGAAGACACACAAGAGATGTGTGCAATGCTCTCTGGAGTCGTAACATTGTGAATTTTTGCGGCTTGTAGAAGTAAACCCCGCCGTTGTCGGCTTGGATGTTGATCCTCGTCTCTGAATTTTTCATGTGTAGAGCTCTCCGCCGCGGTTTCTTAGTGCTGAAAACTACGCTGTCTTCCGCACAAATCTCTTTCTCCCAGCGTAAATCTCAGCACTAACAAAATCTGATTTTCAGAGAGCGCCTCTAAAACTAAGATTTATCAACAACCACAAGCCACTGTACTAATTCATTCAAGAGCGAGCATATCGCATTCGACATGAACTACGAACCACTGGATTCTCTGCCATGTAAGAATTCTCCCCATACAACAAATCCTGGACGGCATGCTAACACACAAGACAGACATCGACAAAGACATTACAGATGAGGAACGAGCACAGGTCGAACAACTGATAGTGGAAGAGCTGGTAAACACTGATATTTCTCAGACTCACCCTCAGGTGGACGAAGTATATCCCCTTCCACCTACATCATCGCTCATCTCCGGTTTCACGGACAAGCAGCTGGAAAGTGAAGCTTTCACGCTTGGTGGGGTCGATCTCGAGCGCTACTCAGATCTCGAAGATACCGAGAACCTACAAAAGTCTATCGCTTTCACTCACCTAAGAGAAGTGTCCCTGAAGTTACAGCTGCAGTTTGGCAAGAACCAATGGCTGATATCGAACGAAGAGACCTCACAAGTCAACGAACTCATCAGGGATGACGTGAGCAGGAAAAGAAGACGAATCCAGGAAGTGAACTTTGAGAGAAAGCAGATGCAGACGGAAGTTAAGCCTGTTGTTGATTACCTCCAAGAGAGATGGGTTCAGGGCGTCCAGAAGAACATCGACTTGGGTGTGGAGATTCTCAAGGCCAAGCACGGCGTGGCTGAGTGAACGTTTTAAGAACACACGGGCGGGGCCTCAAACTTCAATGCCGTTGAACCGTGCCACCCACAAGGCTTGTCATCGGTTCCGTCCGCTGTACTGCCAGAGAAGTTGCTCGTTCACCTCTCTTGCCTGCGCGGCGATGAGGTTCCTCCGGGTTTCCAGTATCTCTATGTCCGATCAAGGCCACAAATTACTACGTTGGTAGACCTTTGTAGCAGCCTTTTCCGTTTTGATAACATATACACAACCTCCTGGAACCACCTTTATATCTTTAGTCTCAAATAATCAGCTCTTTTATGCCTTGTAGAATGCTCCTTCCCCGGTGCTGACGTTTGACACCCCGACACCACAGCTGCCCGCCTCCCGCTTCGCCGCGGCCGCCAAAATCTTGAAAGTGTCAAGATGCTTCAACCGACCACCACGTTGGCGCTGCGATAAACACGAATTTGACACCCATTCCACTAGGGCGCTTATTTCTTGAATCACCTCGTTTGCTCATCTTATCACCGACCTCATACAACTCGACTATCTTAGGACTAAACGGTCGCTGATCTCCTAAGTTATTCACACAGTCCGCCGGCCCATTCATCACCACACTAGTGATCCATACAAACAACACCCCCGAACCGGCGGCTTTCTACAACACAGCCATCACACATTCCATGAACCGGTGAGATGGAAGACACACATAACGACCAACATTCAGATGGCTCGCCGCCCAACTTGACTGGCCGTAAGGCTGCTCACTCCCTTCGACTCTTCAGAAACGACAACAAAAGCGGCACTAATATCCATGAGGCATCCGACTCTCACAGCCCACAACGCCAAAGGCATCACACCACCGTGGCCACTCCGAAGATGAAAAGAACCAGTGTCTCCGCCGCCTCAATCTCTAGCGTGGCCAAAGACATCAAGGAACTCAGGCTCTACACACCACAGCGGCTTGACTCGCCGTTCGATGATACTACCGCCATATCTCTGTCCTCGTCTTTCCGTAAACAACGACATCACTCCGAGAGCTTGCCGAGAGACAACAAGCGCCACGCACTTCCTGAGGACACTGATGTTGCCGTTGTGGAGCCTCTGTCGTCTGCCACGTACATACCCAAGGGTCACGAGAACGAGCAGATCCCACTCGAAGAAGAGCTGGATGTCTACGATACAGTCGACCAAGCACATAGTGTGATTCACAGTGATACGGCGAGCATCGCAACAACCGCTACCACACTGGCAGCTGCCGCTGGTGGTCTGGATGCTGATCAACCAGAGACCCAAGGTCAGACCGTGAAGTTCGCCAAGGGTCATGATGTGTTGGAGTACGAGCGTTTTGACATTGATGACAACCTGTCGATGGAGGAAGAGGACACGGACGATAAGAACAAGTTCTCGCTTGCTGTGGAACTCACTCCCTTCAACAACAAGGTTGGTGGTCACACTGCTATCTTCAGATTCTCACACAGAGCCGTTTGCAAAGCACTCGTCAACAGAGAGAACTACTGGTACGAAACCATCGAACAGAACCACGAAGACATCCTCAAGTTCATGCCAAAATACATCGGTGTTCTCAATGTCAGATACACAACGATTGTTGAAGATGCTGATGAGGGTAATAGTCTGAACGACCTCAGTCTGGATCCATCTACGCCTCCTGTGCTAGATTCTATCAACGAAGGCGAAATTCTGAACTCTGCTTCTAACTCACTTAAGCTCAGACCATCGTCCTCATACACCGAAGAACTCCCGCCTGAAGTCGTCTTGGATGACAACAAGCACATCATCCCTGAGTCTCTTTGGGACCAGTACTCCAGTTCGGCCCCGTCACCAGCATCGTCCTTCTCCTACCTCTCCGAGCACTCGCCGGCAATGTCACCTAACGTTTCACAACCACAGAATAATGCACTGACAAACTCTCCTGGCGTCAACTCCCTGGGCTCTACCACAGTTAACAGAAAATTGCAAGAGCTTGTTCTTCAAGAAGTTTTCAACCCAAAGGGCCGTCAGAGAAAAACATCCCACAGATCTTTCAGATCCGCCACATCCCCAAGACTGCTACCACAACGTATCAACGCCTCGGGTCTTCCAAGAGTACACAGACTGAGCACATCATCCTCTGACCTGGAGAAGAGACCGAAGGAGAATACGCTGAAGAAGAACTTCTCCTCGTTGGTTGATCTCCAAAAGATGACCCACGGAGACTACCAATCCAGCCCTCAAGGGTCTGCCATACATGACACTACGGCAATCGACGATGTGTCAGGCTCTCCCAAGGCGAACATGATGCCTAAGCTGGCCAGATCTGACAGTGACTCCATCTTCCTGATGGATGATGAGGAAGGTCAGAGCGCACAACAGCCCGGGGCCAGAAGTGGTGATGACGACGACTTGTCCGATGCAATGTCTCCACTGATAATGCCATCGAGAGGTGGGAAGAAGAAGGTCCAGAGAATTGAGAGATTCATCTTGTTGGAAGACTTGACCTCAGGTATCAGCAGGCCGTCGGTTTTGGATTTGAAGATGGGTACCAGACAGTACGGTGTGGAGGCCTCCCGCAAGAAGAAATACTCACAAAGAAAGAAATGTGCTGAAACTACTTCAAGGCTGTTGGGAGTCCGTATCTGTGGTATGCAGAGTTGGGACAAGAAGTCTGGTAAGTTCATCTCAAGAGACAAGTACTTTGGCAGAAGAATGAAAGCGGGTTTCCAGTTTGCTGCCTGTCTTGCTCGCTACCTCTACGATGGTGAGTCTGCCTACTCCATTCTCATCAAAATTCCAGCATTGATCAAGGACATTGACGAATTGAGAGAGGCGGTGGAGAAGTTGGATGGCTACAGGCTCTATGGATCGTCGTTGTTGTTGATGTACGATGGTGACAACATCACCAATGGCAAGATGCATATCATTGACTTTGCCCAATGTGTGACACCACAGATTCATGCTTCTCCTGGTACTACAACGTTCCCGCCAAGACGCCCAACAGATCCTGACAATGGCTACTTGAGAGGTTTGAGATCGATCAAGTTCTACTTGAGATTGATCTACAAGAAATTGACCGGTAGAGAGTGCTTGGGTTACGCTGAGGCCATGGAGTATTTGACTAGCAAGGAGTCCGCTTTGATGACCCAACATGTTGACTGGTTGGAGATGTTTGAAGACATTGAAGACCCAGAACGCTGTGCTGAGATGTACCAAAGCGAACTTGATGAGATTCCACAGTTTGCATTGGATGACGAAGGCAACGTCTCGGAATGAATGATTTGTGTACATATCTTGCTGCCTTTAATCTTGATGATGACGCTTAATATACTGAAATCACATCCAAAGAAACAATTCATAAGTTATTAGATCCGTTATGACAACCAAACTTTATTTTTATACAAAATACATCACCAAAACATCAAACAACTTATTTGTTCAAAACCTCAGCGTCGTATTTCTGCTTGAACCACTGCATGGTGTCCTCCTTGTTGGTCTTGTGGGAGTTACCGATGGTGGACTGAGCTCTCTTTCTTCTGGTAACACGGGCACCTGGTCTACCCATGACGACGTAGAAGTCCATACCGTAAATACCGATAGCTGGGTCGTACTTGATACCCAAGTCAATGTGCTCCTGGATACCGAAACCGAAGTTACCGGTCTCAGAGAAGTTTCTCTCTCTCAACTGGTACTCCTTAACCTTCAAACCTCTCTCCAAGATCTCCTCCGCCTTTGGACCTCTGATGGTGACGTGGACAGCGATCTTCTCGTTTCTTCTGATACCGAAGGTTCTCACGGTGTATCTGGCCTTGGACTGGACTGGAGTCTGACCAGAAAGCTGCTCAAGAACCTTGGAAGCTCTAGTCAATCTGTCACCGGACTCACCGACACAGATGTTGAGAACGAGCTTCTCAATCTTCAACTCACGCATAGGGTTCTGGGCCTTGGAAGACTAAAAAGTTTGTTAGTACTCCGTCACGGACAGTAATAGGAAGAGGACGGGAAAGAGATCGACAGTTATGGTATGGTTAACCCGTGAGAACGAGAGGAGATGGTGCTGTAGTGTGCCACTGTGGTGCGGTCCCCTGAAAGTTCTTGCAAACACCTGGGTGCGGATGCCTCTTTCAATGTTTTGATGACGGATAAAATAACGTCTTGAACGACTCCTAAACGGCATCTCGTTGGTAAGATGTTGTATATGACGTGCCCCAAACTTCACTGCAGTTGTTTTGTGTGCCCTCGAGTCTCCGTGGTGAGGCTCTGGACTCGTTGGTAAACCCTTTTCACGTTGAACTTTGACGAATAACTTCTGGTCGAAAAGCTGTGATATTGGAAACCTTTGAATACAACCACGCCCGTGATCTCTGTAATCGCCGTCTTGACCTCCTTATGGTGTTCACATACCATTTTGAACTGATGTGTTTTGTAGTATCAACTATCAAAAGCCTTTGACTGTGTTTGTGAAGGGTTGGAAAATTTAAGAGTCCACTTTGAAAAGTTTGGAAGCGTCGCGATCGCAGCCGGCCGGGCCCAGAGGGTGAGCCTGACGGGGATGGCTGGGCGGCGTCCTGCCTAGAGGCCGCGAAGCTAGGCGGGTGCGTAATTTTCAGAACCGGGTGTTCCGCCTAGCCCAGCGTAAATTTCAGCACGGCCTAGGCTGGAACCTCCGAGATCGCCCCTTCTGCGCCTCGGAGCTAGAGGGGTGGCCGCCTGCGCGTGCGCGAACCACTTGCGAGGCCCGAGTTTCCGCGAACTCCAAAAAAATCTGCGTCGGTGTCAGAGATCGTGCGGAGGGATGTCGCGAATTGTGACTGCGTTTTCTGCAGCGGTCAGCTTACATCCGAACACCACTTAAAGGTTCTGAGCACGGGGCCAAGGCCAGCTTGAGATCCCCCACACGTGTATCATGTTGACACATTTGACGACATAACATTGCTGTTTCTGGCTATAAAAGAAGCAGGTACTTAGCAGAAGACACGTGGGAATATATAGTATTACTAGTACAGTATTAATAGGATAGAACAAGACAGCAAATCAGCGTCTGTGGGCGGGGGGTATCGTAAAAGTGAAGGAACACCTTCATCAGTCGTAAGCAGAAGAGCATAGCGGGGTATCATAAGGCAAAACGTATGGCATACCTCCATACACTCCAAGATTATCACACCTTGTTAAGGTAGTCCACCACGGTCTGAAGTGGAGCCCTTTCAATAATGATCAATCTGATCAAATCATAGACATCTCTGTTAGCCTCGAGGATCCTCAATGCATTTGGAGACAACACGTCAAGAACCTTGTTTTTCTTGATACACTCGTTCAAATGAATCATTGTTGACGTGGTCTGTGTCTGGATTATCTCAGAGTATGGGTCCTCACCAGTGGCAGCGGAAAGCAGAATGAGGCCAATGGCGAAGAGGTCTGTGTCGTAGCTTGGAGCGGATGGGGGTGAGGTAAGTAACTCTGGAGCACAGTACTGTAATGTGAGGTCAAAGAAAACACCATTGTCAAGTTTTTGTTGGTGTTCCAACAAGATATCCTCTTGCAGTGCAGCACTTGTGAAGTCGGCAACTTTGAACTCCTCATTAGCGTCATCATAGAGGATGTTGGCTGTTTTGAAGTCCATGTGAACCATGTGACAATTCTTGAGCACGATCAGGGCCATGGCAAGCTGTTTGGAGAGTTTCCACCAGAGATTGGCGCCAATGTGAAGAGACATAGGACTCTGCGGGATGGATATCGTGATTAGTTTCTCCAAATCTGAACTGATACATGGAGCAAGCATGCAGGGCACCGTTTCGTTGAATCTGAGCTTGTTGTAGTGTGACTTGTCCAGGAAGATGAGTCCGTGGGCATTAAGGATGGGGAAAGACTTCGTGTCAAAGTTGTGCAGGTTCAAGTAGTTCTGGACAATCTTGTAGTTCAACATCTCCCTGAACACGAATTTGCTCTTCTTGATGTTGGTGGGTACCTTCACTGCAAACCGCTGGTCTGCGATGGTGCACTCGAGCACGGTGGAGTAGGCGCCCTTCCCCAAAGGCTTGGTGAGGCGGAAGGTTGGCATCATGGAGTCGTCAACGATGGAATCATCAAGCTCTTGCAAAATCTCACCTTCAGCGACAATCTGTGACGATGGCAAGTATTTCTTCGTAACTGGAGACGTCAGCTGTGCCGACACAGGAGATTCCAGTGCAGTTGGCTTTTGACGATATGAGAGGTCAATAGGGGACGAATTCAGCGGGGACGTGATGTCAGAGTCATAAACAGACGGCGACGATGTGAGTTCGTCTCTTGTGGAAAAGACAGAAGTGTCGAACGAGGTCTCGAGCTGGGCAAGGTTTCTCTTCGCCGGTGTGGACAATGACGATGGTGACTGACTGTTGAAGATGCTGTTGAACCTTGGTGTCTTGGGTGTGGGAAGAGACTTCAAGGCCTGCGGGTGGGTTATCTTACTTGAAGACCCCTGTTCATGCGCCTCTGACGAGGGATGACCCTGTGCGTAGCATGGACTAGCACTAAACTTCGCCTCTGTCTGTGTAGGAGGAGTTCTCAGCATCGTTGAGGGTCTGCTGTTGCCGTAGTTCGGTTGCCAAGTAGTGCGAGAGTGTTCCGAGATAACAACAAAACAGAGTGCTGATAAACAGAGAACAGGCGGGCCTCGGGGTGTGCAGAGGACTGTTTTCCTGTTCGACAACGGATAACAGATGGAAAAGGGTAATGGAGGGTTGGTGGAGGGTGGATGATGGGTGAGTAGCGTATGGATTGGGTGGGCGGGGTGGTGATTGAAGTTGCTAGTAGTGTAATTTCTTATCCCGTCGGTTTTTACCAAATGCGCCCAGCGGCGCGGGAACGTCGCACAAAATTTTGGCCGGGACAGCGGGATGCGTCAAATGGGGCGAGAGCTTTGGAAGGTAAAGCACTCGGGTGACTTGTACGTTTGGGAACCGGGTTTTGGCAAGGTCTGGGCTGTGTAGGTATTACTCGCGAGTATTTGTTCCTAGTGCGCGCAATTGTTGCCTGCTCTTCGCTAGTCAAAGACCCGAAAGGGGATGAAGCGAACAATAGCTCCCAAGGTCGGGGCTCATCGCTCATCTCATTTGAGACATGTCTAGGACTCGAACGCGTCGACCCTTCCAATGACTCCGGAAGGGGTCTTGTGGGGCCCCTCGGTATTGCTGGGACTTACATAGTCGCGTGTGTGTATTTCCTTGCCATTCTGCCTTGTTGAACCCTTCCCCACAGTACCGTCTCGGCCCCGTTGGTTTCCATGGTGACTTCCTTGTTGGCAGATATGTACACCATATCGCGCCTGCCCAGCTTCTAGGCGGGCGATCTTCCGAGCGCTGTGTGTGGGGAGAAAGGTTCAGCGCCTCGTGTGAGCGCTCTTCTCAGAAATTAACCCCGCTTCCTCTGTTTCGACTGGGTCGACACACCATACCGCAATTCTCGTTCAACGTCGCAAATTAAGCGATGTCATCGGTCCCCCGGGCTCGACAGCATCTCTACCTACGATGCGAGCGCATGAGGCAGCCCCGCGAATCTCTTTCCCCGCCTAGAGATTGCCCTGCGCTGTCTCTGACCCTAAAGGTCTTTGGGTGAGGGTCAACGCGGGCCTTTTTTAAAAGCAGCATCAATCAGAGGCTATTGTAGAGATACAACAAGTGCCACTGAAAGAGCTTTCGAGGTCTAAAAGCTCTCATTGATGGTAATACACGACAATTTATTTCTTGATCACGTGATCAGTGATCTCACTAGAATTAGATCACAAAAAGCTGAGCTGTGACTCCAAATTTAAATCTGAACTTCTCACATTTCTTTTCCTGAACTAGTTGCAGCCATATTATAATATTAATGATTAATTTTTCGAAATAAATTGTCTCTTTTTGATACATCTGGGACACCTGAAGAGAGATATCTAATGTAAAACTTTGGATTAAATTAGGCCAGAAAGAGCTAAAATAATGAAGAATTAGTGAACCAAGTGGCACAACCACAGCTAAAGGGAGCAGGGCACATAACCCATCTGGACACCAACCCGGACACCATACACCGAACATACCTCGCATTTGACACACTCCTAAACAGCTTTGGGTGTCGTCGATTGATCAAATATAGCTTATACTGGATGGTATAACATATCCGAAGCTGTAACGGTGGTGCTGTAGTTCCAGATGAGTTTGGACCCGCGCGGTGCAGACAGCTTTAATCCTTCCAAGGCCCAATCGAGTACCGGTACGACGATGTTGGCAGGCGTCGTACGTGCAGAGGCAATGAACCTAGCTGGGTTCTGATGAAGATATTCAACAGCAGTGCTCATACATGTGAATCGCCGCTAATTTAGTACACTATTCATTGAGCGACAACGAGCATGACGTCTGAAACGTCCAGTACTTTTAGAAACAGAGTATTGTGTTCATTCAAAACTTCTTGGCCTTTCTGTTACGCCCAGGACACATCAGTACTGGTGGTACAATGTGACTCAACTCCTCAGTAGCTTGGATTGACCAGATCAGATAGAAGGCAACAATGGAGCTCAAACAAGAGAAGACCCCAGCCGCAGTCTTTAGGCCACTCACACCAGTGAAATAGAAAGCTGTCAACACCAGAAGATACAGAACAATCAAGCCAATCAGGACCGAAAACTCCAACCCACCTTTCAGCATCAACAGCCACATTAGGAAGGCGTACAGGGTCCATCCAACCAACCAGAACCCCATGACAGTGTTGAACTCCTCTGTAGTCGCATACGAAGAGGCAATGCCGAAGGCGTCAATGAGAATGATACCGTAACTCATATAAAAACCACCGAATGCAGCAAGAGCAGTAGCACTGAAAGTATCGTTGTTCAGAAGACACCAGATACCACACAAGCCTGTACCGATACCGGACAATGTCAGACTGGACCCAATGAGAAGCTTTGGGTTTGTCGCCCCACCAGCCTCTAGCAACGTCATTGAAAGACAGAAGGTGGAAATGGCATAACCACACAACCCGAGAGGAACAGGGTTACCCAGGGGGCGGAAGTTGGTCTGACGAATCTCAACAACCTGCGAGGTTACACCACCAAGTGGCGGAGAAGAGGCACCAAGCACCTTAGCCAGCTCCGATCTGTCAAAAGCCATCCCACCGAGGTACACGGTCTCGCCATCGTACGAGACGACACTCTTGTTAGTGTCCCTTGGTCTGATCTTCTCCATCTCCTCGTCGGATACGTTTTCACGATAGGATACGGCGCCCTTCTCAAGGTCTTGCTCAAATGACTCTGTGATGTTTGTCATTGCTTTGAAAACTCAATGGTGATCCAACAATGGGTGAAGGAGCCGAGAGCGGGACTCAGTGGACTCTTATATGAATAACCAGGGCGATCCCGGAGTCAGTACCGCAATGCGACCCGCCCATCCGCATCTCATTAGCTTAGCCCAGGGAATGTTGGGTCTCAGTATACAGAGCACAGGACCCTGAGTGGATGAAAGTGGAGGACGAGGGGATGTCGGGATTTTCTGGTCAACGGAGTCCTGCAGAAAGCGCATGGTTCATGCGAGGATCAAAGCGGCTGGAAGGGGCGAAAGGCGTGCTCAAGATCGCGGGGTAAGCTGAACGGAAGGGCGGATGGGAGGGGGAGGAATTATGGCACCACCTTGTTGTGTGCTCTAAGAGAGGCTCAGGCTCTAGTCATACTCATTCGTACGCCGTTGTTTGATGATTCTAACCTACCAATTACACCCACGAAAAGTCATAATGCAAAGATCTATCCCCGCCGCTCACATCGTTCCCCACCAAATCACCGCTCTCAACGCAGGCCACACTCACGCAACGCCCACACCCCACACACCCACAAAGCAGCTCTACCAATATCAGAAGTGTATGGACTGGGTCCGGCCCTGCGCTGGGGCTTCCCCGACTCATGTCCCCCACACCCCACCCGAGCCGTTTTCAAGCGCGTCATCCCTTTGTCTGGTGTCCGAAGTCAGAGCTACAGGCCACTTGAAACGTACACGGCATATACATTACATGTAGTCGACATTAGGCTGGAGCTGCTTGTCAATGTTTCTCAGGTACTCGTCATCAGAGAGGATGTTGGCAAACAGTCTTTCCACCGCGTCGTCATTAAACTCAAAGAAATCAAAGTTGAGATTGGCATCTGTGAGGTCTGTCGCCTCCGAATTAGTAGAGAGAGAAGGGACAGGGAGCGTTGGAGTGGCGGAAAGTGAGGGTTGTGGCTGAATTGATGTGAATGGCGAAGGGTGTGAGAAGCTTGATAGCGATGGAAGTTGGCATGGCCCAACGGAGCGTTCCTCTCGCACTGAGCTCACTGGTGGCTCCCTCACAGAAGAGATTGATGATAAAGGAGCTGGCGGACTGCCATTGTAGCGGACTGTATCACGTATCTTCTTGCGTCTCTCGACCTCGTCTGGCGGGAGGTTGCTCTCAAGGAAGGCACCGAAGTACTTGTAGCTAGCGATGATACCATGAAGACAAAAGTTGAAGCTCAGAACACGAGCGAAAGAGGTGCTCTGAAGATGAAGAAGATGTTTGCATGCTAACTCCACCAAGCCCTGGCCAAACGCTGTCGAACCCATAGCAACAACCAGAGGATCAGCGTCGTTGTGAGGGTCCATAGTCTCCACAACGTCAACGTTGAACTTGATTTCTGGATCGAAAGAGTCAGCCTGCTTCTCCTTGTTATGCTGCAATCTGATTTCACTGATGAACAAGTTGGAAATTGCCCAGATAAACACCAGCTTGGACACACCAATGACAGAGGTCATGCAGTCCACAATCTTGTAAAGCTTTCTAGCATCATTTTGAGCGGCAACAGTGAAGCACATCTTGTTCAAGCGATACTGAATCTCAATGAAGTGCGTTATGCACAACACGCTGTACTTTCTGGCAAAGATACCACAGATGCGCCTGTACGGATCGTCCCCCTCCAGTCCCTCCATCAAAACTTGCCACAGAACATGTAACGTGAACAAGCCGTAGATACGGTCACAGATACCTCGGACAACGTGGAAGCCATTGACAACCTCATCTGGTGTATTGAGTGTTCTGATAGTCTCCGTGATCGTAACCGGCGCACCATCGTCAAATGTATCCAGCTTTGTGATCACAGCGTGGACATCAGCAGCGGTTACCGGCTTGTTCCCAAGCATTAGATGAACCGCCTCCTTCATGACTCTAGTCAGCCTCATTCTCTCAGACATGTCCTCTGTGATCGTGGGAGCATAGATATAGTTATCATTGATGGACATCGGGAACCCCATGTAGAATGAGGCGATGACGTCTTGCTGGTAGAGGTATTTCCAAATTCTCTTGTAAGTTTCCCTCGTCAGCACAGTCTCCATCTTATAAAGCTGGTCGATGTCTCTGTGTAGTCCAACAACCATGGCCATGCTGATTGCTTTCTTTAGCAAAAGCGTACCGTTACTCCCGTCGCCACCATCACCATCCAGTGGATTCACCCTCTTCATGCGGTGCATGATGATAAGAGTCTGTATGGCGGGGATAGTAGCTCTGATATCAGCCTTGGAAAACCTGAGAAGACGATCAGCATAGTGTTGAAGTCTGTTCTTATCGTCAAAAAACGTCTCCTTCGTCGTGCTTGTGTTGAGGATGCTGACCTTGAGAACCATGATGATCAGTGCGACCTTAGCATAATCAACCGTCTTGGCGTAAACTCTGATATGACACCTGCCTGTAGCTTCATCCCTTCTGAACAGAGTCAAAAAGTCGTTCATCAAGGTAGTAAACTCCACAATGTTCACGTCATAGGCCCAGAATGATTCTGAAAAAATCTCCAAGTAGTCCTTCACGACGTCGAACGGTGGAATGTAGTCACTCAAATTCGGAAGAAGCTTCTCAGGATACGGTGTCTCTGTGTCAACATACTCCTGGGGTGAGATGTACGCCAACCCGTGCTTCACCTTCCAGTCCTTTCTTGCGTTGGACAAGTAGGACGTCACCTTGCACAAAACCTCCTGCTCGTTATACTGGGACTCCACGATAGGCCTCCAGGACGTGGGGCCGTAATATGTGAGTCTGTTTGGCTTGATGTGAACACTCTCAAACCTCTTGAGCGGTTTCAACTGATTACCAGTCTGGATAGTGCTAGCCTCTGAGAGTGGAGGGGAGATCATATCCGTCGATGTGTGAGGCTTGAGCAGAGCTAGCTCTCTCTTGAGCTGCTCGTTCTCCTTCTTCAGCAACAAGATGGCCTCATCGCCGGATTTCGCCTTCTCTGGAGTAGGTATGAAGGGCGACTCTTCGTAGATGCACAGGTGTGGGGGTATCTTCTTCTTCGTACAGGAGGAACATGGTCTCCCTTGGTCACACTTGATCTTCCTTGAGCGGCAGTTGATGCAAGTGGTTGTAATTCTTTTTCGGCGCTTGATCGTGGGTTCGCTGACACTGGTGGTTGGTGGGAAGGGGTGTGCGGGCTGTGGTTGAACAACCATATCTGACTGGTAGATACCCGGCTGCATGGAGGGCTTGCGAGACTGGTCCATAGTGCTGGGGGTCACGAAGTTGTATCAGCAAACAATGTTATAATGTTTTTAAGGCCCTAGGACGTGTGATGGTGCTTGTGAATTGTGTTCGTTGTAACGCTTACGGGCAAAGAATGGCTCAAGCACTGCAGAAATTCGAGAACCCGTCACGGCGGCGTTACGCGGGACCAGGGGCATAGTCCCACCCGATTAACGCCGGGAAGTTTTTCGCGGAGACTTTACGTCAGCATCAAAGGCTGGTGTCCGGGTGTGTACCTGGCTGGTTTGTTGATCGCACGGGTTCGGCGACCTGGGCCGCTGGGGGGCTTGAGGGGTGAGCGCACTTTGAGGCTCAGCATAGTGCTTCGTTCTCTTTCCGCTCTTGAGCTACGTTTTCGAGCACTGCCAGATCATCCGCTCCCCACAAGCTGTCCAAGTCATCGTGGTCCGTTGAATTGTGTCGTCATTCTCGCGCACCTTGACGCTGAACCTCTGAGTCTGAGACAGGACAGAACACAACACACCTCGAAACTCCAAGAACTAACGAACTGCTGATCAGCACTGTGACTACAGCAATGGGGAAGAAAAAGAACAACAAAAAGCTGGCGCCAGTGAAAATCAGCGAACTAGAGCCTTCTACGATACCCTCTGAGGAAGTCACAGAGGTACCAACCACTTCGCCTACTGATCCTGCTCCTATGACGACGAACGACGTTGCAGACCCACATGAGACGAGCAATAGCGATGGGGCTGCTACTGAAGCACTCGGCGAATCGGAAACGAACGGGGAATCTGAGGCTTCAGAATTGCCGGAAGTCGCTTCCCGCGACGTGGACAAGGAGATGGTAACGCCAGCAGAAGAACACGAAGGCACGACCATGGAGTCTGAACCTGAACGTTCAACGGAACCAGTGGAGGCGTCTGACCCCCAGCCCAACACAGATACGAAATCAAACCCGCTAGAAACGGAAGCGGCCGCCACCACGAAGGACCCATCTCCAAGTCCGGAACCAACAGCCACGTCAGAGCCAACACCGACGCCCGCTCCGGCAGCACCAGCACCAAAGAAACGTCTCACACTTCAAGAAAGACTTGCTCTGGCAGCAAAGACGAAGAAGTCGTCCAAGAGAAGTGCCTCGTCGCCCGTCACATCACAAGGTGAATTCCAAAAGAAAACTGTGGCCCTTGAATCACGGGGAACATCAGAGGCACCAACGAGATCAACGACGCCAACAATCCCAGAGGCATCTACATCGACTGCAAATGGGTCAACAGTACAAACACGCTCCTCGTCTCTTGATCTTCAGCGCGAGCCCGCACCACAGCCCCAAGCACTCTTCCCATCGAACTTCAAGGAACTTTCTACAGAGGAACTGCACAAGCTGATAACAGACGCACAGAACAAGTTCATTGCACTGGAGTCCAAGAATAGGACACTGTCAGAGGAGAAGCACTCTTTGCAGGAAAAGGTGAAGACGCTACAGTCCGAGTCCACCATAAAGGTTGCAACAACCTCCAGTGCCAGTGATCAGCTGCTCAGGGAGAAGGATTCCAGGATTGCACAGCTGCTGAAGGAGGGTGAGGAGCTTTCGAAGAAGGAGTTGAAGTTTAACAACACTATCAAGAGACTCAAGGCTAAAGAAAGTGACAACGAGTATGAGATCAGTGAGTTGATGAAGAAAGTCGAGAATCTTGAATCTGAGAGGAAGACCTTGAAGGAGTCCCTGAAGAGAGCCACAGAGTCTGACCAGATGAATAGCAACAAGTCCAAGTCTCTTCAGAAGCAGCTGGAGAGCGAAAAGGACGCATTGAAGGAGGAGATTGCAAGAACCGAACAGCTCTCCGCCAAGATTGAGGAGCTCAGCCAGACACTCGTCGAGGAGAAGAACAGGTTCTCCAAGAAGATCAACGACCTCAAACGCCAGGTAGAGAAGGAGAAGCAGAAGCAGGCATTGGCGAAAGAGGAACATCTTGCCGAAGTTGGTCGTCTTGAGAGTAAGATTGAGCAACTCCGCTTCCAAGCCGAGAACGCACAGACCACCACATCTGGAAACGACGAGGGTTACTTGAAGCTGATCAAGCAGTACGACATCTTGCAGACACAATACACCTCCGCCACTGAGAACTGGCAGTCGATTGAGGCTTCTCTGATGGGTAAGATTAGCAAACTGGAGGAGGAGACTACGTCCTTGGACAGCAAGCTCAAGAACGCCGAGCAGAAGGTCACTGTTCTGTCCAAGGACTTGGCTGAGAAAGTTAGTGAACTTGATAAACTCTCTGGCATGTATCACGCCCTCACTGCTGAGCACTCAAAGCTGAAAACCAAGTTGGCCACAGTGACCAAGACATTGGAGGAGACAGAGGAGTCGTTGTCCATGAAGGAAGTGACTTACAGTCAGGAAAAGTCGTCGCTGGAGTACAAGGTCCGCGACTTGGAAAGACAAGTCAAGGAGGCCTCCATGATCCAGCCACAGCATCTCTCAGTGGACACCAACATGTCATACATCTCGTCCTATTCCCGGAACACATCGACACCATCCTTCAAACAGAGACCATGGGACGGGAGCAGAGAAAACATCGCATTGGGAGAGTCCTCAACAACTCCTCTGCAAAGTAGGAAGGCCTCAGCTGCTTTCCTTACCGCTGACAACTTCTATGAGGAACGCAACGACTCGCTCAGTGACTTTGGCGAGAACGACACCATTGACTCCCCGGTTTCCAACTTCAACACATGGAGAGTCGACAACCACTCGTCCATTAACGTTGGAGGATCTTCCGTGCAACTGATTGGCAAGATGTCGAGTCAGGTTCGTCGTCTGCAGACCGAGATGTCGGCCATGAAGGAAGAGTTGGACAAGTTGAATGAGGACAAGAAGACCGCCAATGAGGAGATTGTGAAGTTGATGAAGGATAACGAGAAGGTAAACGAGTACAAGCAGCGTATTGCTCAGCTGGAGGAGGAAGTCGAAGGATACTCGAGCCGTCATGATAAGATGTTGGAGATTTTGGGTGAGAAATCTGAACAAGTTGAAGAGCTTAAGGCCGATGTTCAGGATCTCAAGGATCTTTGTAAGTTACAGGTCCAGCAGATGGTTGAGCTACAAAGTAAATAATCGATTTGTGCATAAATTCATTAGAAAAGAGAACATCACTAGCTTAGTCAATAGTCAAATGGTAAAATGCATGTGTCTGGTGGCGCCAAAGTTCATCCCACTCCAGTCGAAACCTTGGGCACGTGCATCAGGACTGATGTAACTCTCCACCATCTTCACAGTGGATGAATAGTTCATCAGTGAGCAGAACTCCTTGGCACCTTCTCTCAAGTTCACGTAGATGACGTTGTGCCATGCTCTCCCAAACACTCTGTAGAATGTGTCGAGGTCAAGCCCATCCAAGTTCCAAACTTCGATAAAGTTGATCAATCAGTTCGTTGGTGCCTTGCTCTCGCGGATCTGGGACAGTGGGATCTCCTTCTTCTACAGCGCAGGACAATGGACATGTCGAGGACGGTGTGGCTTGAGATCGGTATAGTAGTTGAAGACGAGCGAGTTTGCCGTCGGTGGCCTCGATCAAGTTAACGATGGACACCAGGTCCAATGGCTCAATAATGTCAAAGAGGACCTCCTTCGGAAGCGATGTTAGCGTTGGTTTCACTGATTTGACCATGGGGTTGTTGCGGTACTGCGGTTCAACAGCAGAAATGTGTCAAGAGGAAAAGTCTGGAAATTGCAGGTTGAGGTTGCCCCTTGATATGTGGCGCGTAACCAGTCACGTGACTACTACAATAGGCAAGTATCAAAATTGGTCATTATTGCGTTACCGTCACAGCCATTCGACATCCTCCATTCTTACCAGGTCATGGTCATCATCGGATAACTCGTCTAGGGGATCATCAGGGCCATCGTCATCGTCATCGTCATCGTCATCGTCATCGTCTTCGTCAGTGTCCCAAAAGTGCCTCACAGGCTGATGCACAACCTCACAAAACGGATGAACCTCGGTGACAAGTTCTAACAAGATATCAGGTCCGGGGCCGTCTTCGTAAATAATCTTTTCTAATGAGGGGAGCTTCCCGGCAACGACCCTTCCAAGGTATCCGTAGGCTTCGATCTTGTGAAGTTGGAACATATCATCATTGATGATCAAGGATTCAACATCAGATGCAACGGTGAGAGTTTCCAAAGCTGGACATCCTTGTATGCCAAACTTGGATACCGACGGTGGATAGCAAAGGTGAAGATCGACAAGAGATGGAGCGTCAAGGCGGACTTCGTATGGTTCCTCTTGTTCTGGGCCGTGAGACGTTATTTGTAACTGCACCAGCTTTGGCGCGACCAATGGCGAGGTCTGCAAGGCTGCGATTATATCAAAGTTGAATCCCAGCACTGTGAGAGTCTTGAGATGCCGTGCTCGTGTGCGGAGTGAGTCATACAGAAGAGGAAGAACGTTGGGGCCAACACGGCAGAAAACCTCAAATTGTAGCACTTCCAAGGCGGAGCTTGAGTTCAAGTACTGTGGGATATTCGTTTCCTCCATGATGTCATCGTTGTCCAGAACTTTGAGGATGAAGGCTTTCAACTTGTCAGTCTTGAAGTTGGGAATGTGAAACGACGTTGTATTCACAACCAGCTGCAGCGATGATAGCTCAGGTGTGTGCATGTGGAGATCCGTTGGAAGTGGATGTGTGATGACCATACTGATGGTCTTGACTTGCTCAAAGGAGCGCTGCTGCAGTATCGGGGCATTGAGACCCAACAGGAAGATGCCCTTAGCGTAGGACAAAAACGAGAAATCAGAGTTGACCTCGTCATAGTCCGGTCCTCCTTGACGAAGTGCCTCACCTGGGCCATCGAGACAGTTTATCGAGGTTGTCTCTAAGACTGGCGTCCTCACATTTACCACTTCAATATTGTCCCTCCGAAGATTGAGTGAGAGGTTGGAGCAGTGCAACATCTCGACGTTTGAGATTCTTGTGGTCATATCGTTCGTCGACCCCATCATCTCCAGAGTGATGTATGCAGTCTTGAACGACACGTTTTCAATAGAGCTGAAGGGCCCCATTATTACGTCTGCTTCAGTGAATACCACACAATCCTTCAGAGGACAAGGAGAAGCAGTCCTCAGATGCAGGGTCTCCGTTCCCGCAGTGTGAAAGTTGAACTCAATCAATGCAGATTCCGGGATATTCATGAGATCCAACGTGCGGACGCTGCTCACGTTGACAGCAGCAGAGTTTCCATAGTGATCTTCCGCTGGATCATAGCTAATGTAACACGAATCGAAGTTGCTGATGGTGAGTCGATGTGACAGCTCCGGGCGTACAATGTTGACGGTGAGTTGACCAGACCTTTGGTATGGGAACACGGGATCCAGCCCCACCAGAGAGATTTTGGCCATCGGTAGCAGACTGTTGACGACTGTGGTGTTCTCTACCTTGCCATACGATCCAGCAGTGGTGTGGATGTGGATGAAGTTGTTGAGTGTGGATTTGACTCTTGCAAGCAGGCTTCCGAGAACGTCCCGGTGCAAGACAAACTCGTAGACGTTGATGAGGCCTTTTGGGGCGGGTTGTGACTTTATGGGGTCCGAGTCCAGTTCATGGTGAACCATACCAGGCACTGTCATGAACCGTTCGACCTGCCCCATGTTGCACGTGTAATAGTTGACAAGCGGCACAAGTTCCGGCGAGTGGCCCAGAACAGCCTTCAACTCGAAGATATCCAGATCATCAAGGATAAGGGCTTGAATCTCCGGGGGAAGAATACTCAGGAGTTCCATAGTGGCGCTGTGTGAACTTCCAGGTGGGTTAGGCTCAGGCTCAAGAACGTGGGGACTAAAAACCGGACAGACATGTCATACCGCACACCCGTACACCACGCAGTCGGGCAGTCGACAGTCCTCCTTCGAGAATCAGACACCCTACACACAAACAACATCGGAACCTCTATATTACCTCTATCAGCACACAGTTCGTAAGGCATTCATGCAATAAAATATCAGTGCTCGTACAAACACCATGATCTGACACATAGGATCAGTTGTAACCCTGGGCGATGGCTCTCTCGGTGTGATCGTCGATGTCATCAGCGTCCCATGGGTAGCAGAACCACTTGTCAGGGAGGGTCTTAGCAGCATAATAACGGTCCTCGATGATTTCAACTGGGAGCTCAGCTTTCTTTGGCTTGTCCTTGTTGTGCAGAACAAAGATGGCAAACTTGGTGGTCTCGCCGGTTCTTCCCAACTTCTCAGCCTGTTCCTTCACGTCCTTCTCCAATTCTGAGAGAGCATAGTGTAGTGTGGTTCTGGTGTCGTCAACCTCGTCGACAATGAGGATGTTCTTACCAATGAGGGAATCGAAGTGCTCGTTCAAGGCACCAAAGTCGAGCCACTGAGTACGCTTCACCTCCTTGCCGATCTGGGAGTCGTCGTTCTCACCGTTGAAGGACTCGTAGAGCGAGAGGCCAATCACCTGGATTGGGATGTTCTTGTGGCCCTTCTCTTTGAGGAAGGTTCTGAGGATACGCGATGGGATGTTACCACCACCGCCAATGGAGATAATGATGTCCGGCTGGAACTCCTTGATCTTCACGGCCTGCTCCTTGCAGAGCTTATGGATGTGGTTGTAGGAGAAGTAGAGCTTCACAACGGGTTGTGACATTGTTGGTTTGTGCGTTGAAGACTGGACAGCCCAGGGATGACAATAGGAGTCTGCGAATTTCTTTTGGCACAAAGATGCCAAAATTTTTCGTGTGTGTTGCGCGTACCGATGAAGGCGTTACGCGGCCCTGGCCGAGATTCGAATGAGGTTGACACCGTTTCTTCAAGTCTCTATACATTTTGTTACTCCTCGTCCGCCATGCTGTCCCTATCGTTCTGTTCTCCTTCATCACCGCTTTCTTCTTCATCGCCCTCATCGTCAACGTCGCCTTCATCGTTCTCACCGTTGACGTACACGATGCTCTCCTCGGCAAGCTTAACAGCTTGGTCCACGCCGTTCTTCTGCTCCACATCCTCGTCCTTGTGCCCAGCAATCTCAGCTCTGAGAGAGAGCTGCGACTGGAGAAGTTCCAATCTACCCTGCAGAGAGAGGAGATTTGGGAGCTGCTTGAGACCCTTCTTGATGGATGACTTCAATGGCTTGAAACTGTTGAGAGCTTGAAGTGGGGCTGGGTGGGAAATGACAAGCCACTTGACCCAGTTGTTCAATGCTGCAGACTCTGTTGGGTCCATGGTGATGCGTTGTTGGAGCTTCTGGTAGAGCTTGACAGCGACCTCATCCTCGAGCTGTGCAACGGCGGTCTTGATTTTGGACTCGTCTGGGTTGGACACAAGGACCGTAAGCACATCCGTTGTGGTATCAACTTTCACGTTGATCAATGCAGTGAGCTCGTTCTCCCGCACCACGTACTGCTCCTTGGTTTTTAACTGTGTGAAAACAGGCTCAACAAGCTTGTTCACCTTCTTCAATGTAGTCTTATCCTGATGCTGAACGTCAACCTTTATGCTCTTCTCCGATGTTGTGTTGTCCACGGCGGCAAACTTTGGCTCCAAGTCATACCACGAGACAATAGTCTCCTTTTCAGTAACCGATGCAGTTGTGAATTTGACCTCCTTGCTGTTTGGGCGAATAGTCAACACTTTCAACTTCTCCACCACATTCTTGAAGATCTGCACCTGGCCCGACGCCAACACGGCGACTGCGGAGTTTTCATCATCGTTCACCGCAAAGAGAGACTTCACTTGACCCTTAGCATGGATGGTATGGATAGCGGTCAAGTGTGGGAGGCCATAAACGTCGATCTGGTCTTGCTTGGCTGTGAGGAGAGCACCACCGGAAATGGCTGTTGTGCCGTGAATGGTCTCTTCCAAAGGGATAGAGCCGACAACATTACCAGAGGAGCAGTCCTGGACCACGATTCTATTGCCAGTGGAGATGAGGTATGCGGTATTGTCGATGGTGATGTGGTTGATCTGGGTGACAGACTTGAGGTCCTTTGGTGCCTTAACTATGGATTTGCTCTTGGATTCGTTGATGTCAAACTCAAGTACCGCTGTTGCTGTGGAGATCCAGAGCTTGTCTCCGGAGGTGGTGGAGGCAGTGATGGCGGAGTCATGAATGATCTGTGTCACAGCTGCACCTTTTTGGAAGGGCGAATATGATTGAATGGTTCCGTTTTTGAAAGTGCAAATGGCGTAAACGTTGGCGGAGTTGGTCTGCTTAGCACCACCGTTTGATGTCCTTCTTTTGGATCTTCTTGTGGTTGTGGTCTCTTCCTTGGTGATCCAGTCCAGTGATAGAAGCTCGTCCTCGTGATTAAGGTCGAATGTGGTGCTGAGATTGGATGAAACTGTGATGCCAGTGGTGTCATCTCTCTGGAGCGGATGTATCTGCAATTCTCTCTTGCCGGGTCTTTCGACAACACATGCGTAGAATTTGCCCGATTTTTCGAGCTTAGAGAATGATGTAGACATTGGGGGGCTGATTGCACACAAAATCTCAAGGTATGGCAAGCGGTATTGGTGGTTCGCAGCTCAGTAGATTTGTCTCACTGCTCAGCTGCTCTCTGCGCAAAAGAAAATTTTCGAGACCCGAGCGCGATGAGCCGGTTCGGACCACAACGGCATAAGCTACTTTTCGAAATGCGCGGAGTTCAGGACAGTAGTATGTACAATTAGATGCAAATTAGTTAAAGTTCAAGCACGTTCTTGAGCGTCTCCTGCTCCTCACCGGTCATCTCTCCGAACACGTAGCCGTACTTCTGGGCATCGGCAGTCTGGCATGCAGTGACAACCTCCTTGAACGTGGCAAACACATTGACGTTGTCCAAAATGGTGTTCGCCAATGGGTCCTCCTCCAACTCCTCCTCAAACGATTCCCCGTCATCATTATCCCACTTGGCCTTGAGCTTGGCTGCCTCGTTGTTCAAGAACTCAAGGTAGTCATCACCGGCAGCGTCGTTCTCCTCATCATCCTCTTCGTATTCCTCAGGCCACTCACCGTAACCCTCGGCACCAGGATCCACGGCACTGACTTCAAATTCCTTTCTCTTCTTCTCCAACTGGTTCATGGCTGTAGGCAAGCGGTCCATAAGCTGTGCTAGCATGGAGCCGAACTTGTTGGCCAAAGTGTAGATCTGAAGAGTCTGCATGTCCTCACCGGACAAGTTTACAAGACTGAGCAAACCAAGAGTGGACAGCTTGAGGTCATACACTCTGGTCATCTTTGGAATCAGCTGAGACCACATGTTGAAGAATGGTAGTGTGAAGTTACCCTTGGCAAGAGTTGTGAGCGTGATCTTGGCGTGATAAACGAGACCAGCAACGACGACATCCAACATGGCAATGGTGTAGGCCGTGCTCAAATCATTGGCGTTAACGATGTCATTGATGACAATGGCTAACATCTTTTCCAAGATCGGGGCAGCAGAGTCGCCAAGAGCGAGGATCAACTTCTGTCCAATTTCACCACCCTGGATAGACTCATCAGCGGTGGAATCCTCAGACTCCATAAGCAGCTCAAACAGTGACAAAAATGCCTGGGCATAGCGTGGGTTGGACTTGACATCATCGGAACCGTACACCAAGTAGTTGTTCATAGCAGGCATCAAGTCCTCGATGTAAAAGATGGCTGCGTTTCTTGACATGGATGCAATGATCAACTCAAACAAGTTCCAAGTTACAGGAGAGATACGTCTGATCAAAAATGAGGAGTTCTCAATCAATTCGCCCGCCTCACGGAAGAAGTCCTCCATGTCATTCTTGAACACAAACTCCACAGCTGGGGCATACACCTCCTCCAACTTGAGCACAATCTCAGCAGAGCTCTCAAACGACAAAAGGATAGTGATCATGGTGTTGAGTAAGCCCAAGGCAGCCATCTGCTTGTCAGTCATATCCTCGACTTCACCATTCAAGTCGTCAGCCTCGGCATTGGCAGTATTGTTCAACTCTGTAGCCATTCTCATGAACTGTTGAACGAGGTTAGCCATCAACTCAACACCGAACGGCTGCAACTGTTCAGCATAAACCTCAACGAGCTCCTGCATCACAGCGGAGATGGCCTCGGCGTCTAAAGTATTGGACAAAGTAAGCAATTTCTGCATCGTTGGAACCACGATGCTGCTGACAGCCTCGGTGAACTGTGGGATCTTGATGAAGCTCTGCAACGCCAATGCGGCCTCGAGCTGCACTGGCAAATGCTCGTCACCAAAGGCGCCAATGACACCCTGGTAGAGAACAGCGATGGTAGAGTCGTTGTTGATCGGGATATCGCTGAACTTGGCGGCAACTTCACATGCTCTGGCCTTGATGAAGGCGTATGGAGACTCAAAATGTGGGATAATGAGCTTGGAGAGACACTGCTCCATTTGGTTGTAGTATGGGGACTTTGGGTTAGCGTAGCTTCCGAACAAGGAACCGAGGAGCCTCATACCACCTTCAAGCTTCTTAGCATCTTCGAGGGAAAGGGAAGTGGCATTTGTGTACTGGTTGAGGATGCTGAGCGTGAACTGCGTGATTGGATCCAACGTGGTCTTCTTCTTCTTACCCGTCAATGTCATGAGAAGGGAAATAGCAGCAAGATCAGGGGCGTTGTTGTTGTCGTAAATGTCAAGCTTGGTGTGAATGTAGTCCTCCGGCTCGTCCTCAAACTGTTCAAGTGTGGCATCAGATGGGCAGAGGAGTGGGAAGATGAAGTGTGACACAAGAAGCTCAAAGTGTGGCTTCACCATCTGCCATGTAGCCTTCTGAGTGACACAGTTCTCCAAGAAGGAAATCAAGTGGAACAAACATTCATCCGAAATCCAGAGCTGTCTGGAGCACCACTGGTCCACCTGACTGAGGTAGAGTTGAAGAAGCTGTGGGATGAAGTTCTCATTGAAGAACTGCTTGAAGGCAGTGTATTCGAATCTCTTGGACAACGACTCAGAAGCATATCTCGAGAAGAGACGGTATAAATTGGCATACGCCCACTTCTTCGCCTTCACCCAAGGGTGCAATCTTCTCTCGCTCTCATCCAGATTCATGACGTATTGTGGGAGAGCCTTCTGGATGACCTGAACATGGATCTTGCCCCAGTTCGTGATGTTTTCCTCGGTCTGCAAAGGCTGTGGAAGATCTCTGTATGTGATGTACTTGTAAGACTTGAGCACCAGAACGGTCATTTCACCTGCGGCTTGGGACTCCTCGTTCAAAAGAGTCTCTGCCACCTGGAGAAGAGTAGGGAAGCGCTCCTCAATAATGGTATCCAATCCAGCTCTCTCCTCATTGGAGAGCCATCTGTATGAAGAGCAGACCTGTGCGTAGCAGAGAAGACCGGTGTAGGCTGCGTTCAGGTCACCGGTGTACAATAGCTGTGTGGCCTTGTCAAGCAAATCTGGCCATTGTGCTGGGTAGTCAAACTTGATTATCTGGTGCAAAACGGGCACAAACTGCTTACGCAAATGTGGGTCTGACTGGACAATAGTGGGAAGAAGACGGTCCCTGATCAGTGGCTTCTCATCGTTGTCCACCTGGCCATCCTTCTCCTGGCCGCCATAGTGTTCCCAATGACGGACAACTCGGTTCTTGAAAAACACGGCCGCTGCGGTCTTCACGCCTGGCTGGACCTCACCGCTCGAGAGAATGTCGAGACAGGCACCGAGGAATCCTAGCGAACGCTCAGCTTGGCGAAGTTGGGCCTCTGCCTGACTTCTGATGCTCTGGTCAGCGCTGAGTGTGGCCGCGAAGCACTCGTGAAGGAAATGTGGATCCACCATATTGCCAGTTCTCGTGCTCTGGTGGTGCTTGGAAAGTCAGGGAAAGGCTGAAACTGGATCTTCAGAAAACGACTTTTTCACCGGTAACTGGGCTTTGGTACCTCGAATCAACCCTGCACATACTATCAACGAAGAGAACGAACTTTTTTTCCCGGTCGCTTCACGTGCCGCTGCCAGCCGCGATGGCATTTGAGGGGTGTCCGGGTGTTAATGCAGGCATTCGTGGCTCCTTCTGGCTGCTGAGATCTTGAGGGGATGTGCGCGTAGTGAAGCTCAAGAGGGTTCCCGTTGCCCGTAGGCGTCCCAGATTCAAGACTCAAGATTGATATGAAGACATATATAAGTTATCCAGATCGATAGACCGCTCTATGCATTGACGTACATTACAGGGCGAGAAGAGCGTCAGCGAGCGCTGGGACACCAGAGGAAAATTGAGACACAACAGAAGTTGCTGAAGTATTGGAGGCCATCAGCACAGAAATTAGAATGGTTCCACTGGACTCTGGCTCTTGATCTTGCGTGCACTGATCTCGGTTAATACCATTGTCGGTAAGCACTGGTCATCCCCGGACTAGCGTATGTCCTTCATCGGGAAAGTTAAGATATAAGCGATTACCTGTACTCCATAAACTACGTTTGAGCTTCGAGATGTCGGCGATTATACCTGGGTAAGGCTATTCAGTGACTGTTGAGTGTTCGGAGAGTCATTAAATACGGTCGCATATGGAATATCGACATTCACATCCAGAGCTGTGCGATCGAGCGTCTTCCCTGTTCAGGGTATCGAATATCTACATATTTAAAAACCATGGCTTCCCAGGTGGAGATCATGGTAATTGCTGGTGTGGTGAATACAGGGCTACGTATTTGGCCTCGTGAATATATAAACGTGCAGAATGTGTCATAAATTCCTGTAGATACAACCCAAAAACAGTTAAACCCGAAACAATAGCTGAGTGCTGCTCAATGTCAAAACAGCACTCAAGATGATTTCCCGTGACCTTCCAACTCAGCGGGCTTGTCAATATGAGAGACAGCAGCCTTGTCATCCTCAGACATACGGCCCATTTCGATGTCCTGACCACGATGCGTGATGATCTTACCCTCCTCAACGAGCTCCTGTCTCTCCTCCTCAGAAATGGTGTAGTTGATGTTGGCGTGTCTGTTCTCTGGGCCAATGAAGACGACAACGAGCACAAAAGCGAACACGGCACCCATGAAGATAGCCATCACCTTCGAGTAGTCAAATACACCCTCTCTCAACTTACCATCCTCGTCATACAGTGGGAATCTCTCGCCAATGGTAGTCTCGATGGTGGAAGATGCAGAACTGGCCAAGTTACCCAACTGGTAAGCAACACCAACGACAAATGCTCTAAACTCTGGTGGAGACAACTCTGACAAATGGATTGGCGCAACACCCCAAGCACCCTGGACCATGAACTGAAGGAAGAAGGCACCTGCGTTGATACCAGATCCTCTTGTGAAGGCCCACGGGTAAATCAATGCACCACCGGCAACACAACAGAACATGATGGAAAGACGTCTTCCGACGAAACCCGAGAAATGACCAATAACCATACCACCAGTAAGAGCACCAAGGTTGGCAACGGAGTTTGTAACTGTGGAGCGGTCAGAACCGAACTCAAGCTGACTGGTCAGCATTGTTGGGTACAAGTCTTGAGAACCATGGGACATGAAGTTGAACCCAGCCATCATGATCACCATGTGGCCCATCTTGAGCCACTCCTTCTGGAAGGCTTTCTTGGCGTCTTGGAAGAAGGAAGACTTCTTGTTCTTCAAATGGAGTTGCTGCTGGAGGAACTGATCTGTCTCTGGAAGGAAGGCTCTCCATAAGACGAAAAGCACTGGTGGGCCGGAACTGAACCAGAAGATGGCTCTCCAGCCCTGGTCTGAGTTGTCAACAATGGCACGCTGGAACACAACAACGAGCAAGTAACCGAAGGCGTAACCCTGTTGGAACAAACCAGACAAGAACGATCTAGCTTCAGTTGGAACACCTTCAAGTGCAGTGGCGGAGGCAAGACCGTACATAGAGCCCATAAAGATGCCGAATAAGGCTCTCACGCCGAGGAATGCAGAGTATGTGTTGACGAAGCCTGTACCGATCTGGATAACAACCAGACAGCCCAAATTAATCATCAAAGGCCATTTTCTTCCGTATCTGTCACCAAAGTAACCAAAGATGATGGCACCAACGGATCTGAGCATGAGCACGAGTGTGATACCCCAAGTGATATCCTTCACCGGTCTGTCGAACGTTTCTGCCATGTTCGAGACGTTGAGCGACATGGCAAAGAAGTCAAAGGCATCCCATGTCCATGAGATGAAGCCAATAAGGAAAAACTGCCACACCCTCCAAGACATAAGCTTGAGACCCGGGAGTGGGTTGACATTCTTCTTCTCAATCTCCCAAGATTGCTTTGAAGGGAGGAGTGTCGTGAAACGAGTGATTATGTATTCTTTGCACTCCGCAGAGGAGAACGTTCTCAAAACCATGGTAGATGAGATGTGTGGGTCTGATAGCAGGGTGAGCTCGGTCGTTAAGATGCGGAAGAGATTAGTGGGCGAATCGACGACTATTTATTCCCCTTTGGGAGGGTGGGTTTGCGGGAGTGCGGCAGGGGAGTCATCCGGCTTCAAAGATCCACGCGTGGCGTTGCAGGCGGCCGGTCGTGCGCCTTTTGACGGGGGAAGCTCAAACCGGCGGATTTCGCCGGCACACGTCTGCAGTTGGGGAGTCATCTGGGTAAGCCAGGAATCTCTGGTAGTCATTGGCTCATTGGTTCTGTGCCTAGTGAGACTAGAGAGAGAGAGAGAGAGGAGAACCATGCTCGCAAGTTTATTGGCCCTTTTATACCCGTGAGCGCCCGTAGTGAAGTACACCCTAGTCTGCAAATCTCTCTGCCAGAAGATAAATGCGCCCTGAGGACGAAACCGGGAACAGGAGGATGGGACAACCCCAGGTATCGCCGCCACCGCGACAGGTCGGGAGTCGGGATCTCAGCCCTCCGCCAAGTCGACTCCGGAATCCAGGAGTCATCTGAGCCATCGCGAGACAGCTCAAAGAGGGGAACAAAGGGCCAAGATCACGTTACCCAGATCAGGAAGAGTTAGCCGACGCTGTGAGCTTGGCCTCCAGATACCGAACAATAGCTCCTTACGAGCACGCTTCACCACACTTCCAAACGTGGCAAAAGCGCTGTTGAATTGCTCGCCCTTTCCGGTCCACCGGCTCACAAGGATGACTCCCCTGAGATGCGCGGCTGAGTGCGCTTGTGGGGAAAAGGAAGCTGTTCATGACCTCCTCTGCAAAAAACTTTTTGCAGCCGGACTTCGAGGGCCCAGGGCTTCCAGATCTGATCAATCAAACTTTAAGGCAAACTTACTCTCCCAGGGTTTCTTAAGAGAGTACAAGGGTCCTTGATATGTTGCAAATCAGTCCGAAACTGGTCAAAACTGTTGTTGTGGGTATTCATCACGTGTTGCCCTCGGAGGTAGGCTAATTTATTAAGGAGAGCGGTCACTTCAGCTAGTCGGAAATCACTTTCTAATCTTCATCGTTTCGCTCGCCCAGTAAACCCTCGTTGACTGGCTAGTGTCTACCGGGATCAAGCACCGAAACCTACGTTGACTTACGCTCACTTGAAATGCTGTGGTTCATTGTCACTAGAAGTGCTCCGATATACCAAGGCGAACAAATTCAGTAATTTTCGCGAGTTTCGCCTGCTGTCTTTGTTGACATTTCGCGTACAAGCGAGTCAACAACATGGATGTTGACGTTCTCCACAAAGCACTTCCTGCACACTCCCTCCGTTAACAATCACATTGACTTCGGCTCATCCACATCTCGTGCGAACACAATGCTGATCATCGGTACACTCACTGTGGTGGCGATAACCGTCGTCATACCCATCCTTTTCGGTGTGGTGCCCATCTCTCAAATCCCAGATTTTATCTCAGAGGGCCTGAGTAAGTGATCATCCGTCACTTTGAAAGTTCTACCATGATGGGAAATGGACTAACAATTCCCACAGCAAAGTTTATTTACGGCAACAACGAACCTCGAATGCTAATAACACCACCACCCACACCCCCAGCAATCACAGGGGGACACCTCGAAATCGACGTTCCAAACACATTGGCTAACGACACGACCGCTCACGACGTGTTACACGACATTGAGTCGTTAGTTAAGGAAAATGCGGTCAAGATTTACAACCAGTATGTCCCTGAGCCGGTGGCTAACTATGTCAACACAACGTACACCTACTGGCAGGCACACTCGAGTTACAAGGTGTACAAGGATCACGAATCCACAGTTAACAGCATCCTCTTGATTACAGGTCTCGCTTTGACGTTGAAGCTACTCTGGTCGGTGGTCATTCTGATAGTTGGCTTATCGTCGACATCCGAAGCTGTCATTGTCGAAGAGACACTCGCTGCAGATGACAAGGGCATCTACATGAACAACAAGTATGTGACGGAATTTGAGACTATGCCAATCTGTACAGGAAGAGGTGATTCCGAGGAGCTTGAAATGCTCAAGTCATACGAGGAGAATCACGTTCCACTACAGACCACGATCCTGAGTATGCTCGAGAAGAATGCATTTGCTGCGCAGCATGACGAGATTGGCCTCCTCGATGGATCCACACCAAGACGCACGACCCCAGACGTTTCTTCGGGGTCCACATCTGCCACCCGTTCAGAACTTGCCTCACCATTGACAGTCAAATCGAAGCACTTGAATGGCAGCACATCAATCAGCGTCAATGGGCACCACTCACCATCGCCTATTTCAACGAGCACACCGCCTGTGACGGGTGGGTCTGGGTCATCCACAAGCTCAAGGTCGCCAAGTCCTGAGGACTCCTTCGAACGAGAGGAGCGCATTCTCGACAGGTCGCTCTCACAGCTGAACAAGGAGAAATCCGAGAGGCCGTACACGCCATCCAAGCTCAGTAACTCTCTGGAGTATTCACCATCAAAACGCCTGCTTTACAAGAAGTCGTCGGCCTTGATTCTCACAAACCACCAGATTCCCGCATCTGAGACAACGGTGGGCGAAATAACGGAGGAGGTGATCTACTCTGAGCCATTCTCCAGTGATGACAGTGGTGCTGTTGCTCCATTGAGGGACAAGTTGTGACTTCAGTTTGGTTTCACCTCGCTTTTTGCTCTCTTACATGCTACGAACTCTGATCTGAACGACAAAACAAGAAACCGTAAAAAGACAAAAACAGAACAGAAAATAAATAATGTTTTGGTTTAAGCTTTCACTTCGAATTTCCTGTGTTTTTACACCGCTTACTGCACCTTATTACACGACATGTTTTGCTTATCCCGATATTTACATGCGCAAAATAAGTACCAGCATTGCGATGTAGCTGCAAAGAGAGATTAGCCCCATCCTGAGCACGATATTTCCCGAAGTCTTGTAGAGCAATGTGCCGTTCGTCTCCTCGTAATAGTTCTTCATGTGGTTCATCCTGCTGATGGCTACCAGGAATATCAGTGATCCGTAGATTGTGTAGACTGTGGCGATGGGAAGGAACTCGTGGGAAAACATTTTCGTTATCATAAGTGCTTAAGGAGGTGTTAGTGGTGACTCATATATCAATCGACAGAGGATATGACTTACCAAATACCATCACTGCGATGGAAGCTCTCATGTATGCTCCCTCGTACGTCCTCTGGTGGGCTTGGAACTGTCGTTAGTCATTGTTGTCCTGTATCGCAGAAGCGACCGCATACCTCTAATATCCAGCTTTTGTGCATCTTTGAACGTCCCAAATAGGGACTGTCTTCTCTCCCGTACTTGCTCCATGGTTTCAATGCCCCATGTGTATCATCTTGGTTGGTGTGGGTTGTGTGAAGTTGTTATCAGTACTTGCCCTTCCAACCCCGGAGCTTTCCCGCGTAAACGCGGCGCACGTGACCTATACGGAGAATTAATCAGTAGCATCACTATGTAAGTTTTCTTTTGTTAGGTACAGTTCATAAGCATCATTAACGTTCTCTGTGGTCTCAGGCAATCGCACCGAGCGACATCAGTAGCATTTGAATGAACAGCTGCAATGACCAGAAGGCAACTCTCTTCATTCTGAGCCCACGAACCTCCTCATCGGCAACGTAGGCGGCAAAGGCATCGTATACCTCGATGGAAATGTCATCCATGAGCATACAGTCGTACACGGTCCATGAGCCTTCGAAGTCCTCGACCTTCTTGACAATACGGCACTTGATGGGGATGTATGTCTTTCTCGAGTTGATGTAGCCCACAATCGGACGGATCAGGGCGTTGTTCACGTATGATAGATCACTGCTGAAAAGCGGGACTGCGGCCTTTGGGTTCTTCAAGATAAGCTGAAAGTCCATGACAAAGTACTTGGATGGATCGTCTTTCTTCATCTCGTCTCTCTCCTCCTCGCGCTCCTGCTCTGTGCCTCTCACTTTGTTTGGCTTGTACGTAGAGATGATCTTTGCTCTGCGTGCTTCCTTGGCCAACGAGTCTGCGATGGAGTGGAGCACCTCTGTCACTGTGACTCCCTGGTCTTCTGGGACCATGATATCTCCAATCATATCAACCTCACCACTGGTGATCCACCCGAATGGACCCTCCATACCGTTGTTCAAATGATCCACGTTTAGGGAATCAACACGGCATCTGGTGACTCTCTTCCACGGCGAGGCAGCAGTGCCTCCATCGTTCATATCATCTGTGAAGTCGTTGATTCTCTGCCTCTTGTGGATGGTGAATAGGGATCCGTCGTATGAGCCCGAAATGTTCGTGGCGTTCAGGAAGTCGTAGTATAGCCAATGTTTTCTCAAGATTGGCAACTCGCAGTTGTAGATACTCACATCGAACGGTCTGAATCCATCCGGTTGTGCAAGCGTGAAGAGCACATCTGTCATCCTGAAGTTTTCGAACTCAAAGTCACCTGGCTTGTGCACGTTCAAGTAATTTCTCGCGTCATCGTCTGGATCCCAGTGGACGTGGGTACGATCCACGATCCCTCTCATTCCGTGGATCTCCAGTTCTTTGATGATACCCTTTCCGTTGAGGAACTTACTCACTGAGAGAGACAGGCTCACCTGTTCAATAGTGAGGTCAAACTGTGTGTAGTTGCCATCGTCTTCCGGTTCCTGATCGTCATCAGAGTTTGCAGCCTGTGCAACAGCAGCAGCCTGGGATCCTTTTTCCACACCGGTCTTAGATTTGTTCTTGGGTCTTTTGGAGACAAAGCACTTGTTGAATGTGACTCTCCCTTCGCTCCAGTTCGGTACAATGGCACTTTCAAACACCACTGTGAGCCCAGTGTTCTTGGTGATGAAGTTACCAAGAGTCTTTGCCACAAACTCTTGGGCAAACACCGTGTTCATGAGATAGATTATCAGCGAGGCAAATGTCGTAGTACCGAGGACAATAAGGAGGACGTTACCCATCACAATCCAGGAGAAGAATGCACTGAAATCGTCAACGTTGAAGGGCCGCATAGACCTCTTCAACAGCCATTTGAGACGGACCCGGAGTCTCTCCGTCATGGAAGTCGCTGTGGCGAGCCATTCCTCTTTGGTTCGAGGCACGATTCGTTCATCTTTTGGGGGTGTGGGAGGTTTTGTGGGTGGTTTTGGTGGATCAGATGGTGCTGTGTATCGTCTTATGCTCTGTTGGTGCTGTTCGAGCGTTCTGAGCCGGGTGGAAGGCCGTAGGAGCGAAGATGGCGATGGGTGCAGTGAGGCGAAATGTCGATGGAGCAACGGTCTAAAGAGCAGCCGTGTGGGAAGCCGTAGCAGATTTGCAGATCTTCTGGGGAGCATCTCTGTCTGTGTGTGTATGTGTCTCCTGGCTGGATTGGGTGTGTGATGTCGATTGCTCGTTGGGAGGACAGACAGTACCGGGTGTCAAAGCCCGGTGAAATTTTTGTGGAGTCCGCGCATTACTCCAAGGCCCTGTCAGTGGGGCAACTGATTCTACTGTGTGGCAGCGCTAAACGAGCGTTCGTGCTATTGTTACAAATTCTCTCCCTTTCTTTTTTTCTTCTATGCCGGTGTCATTTACCATCCGCTCCGCCTGCTCAGAGTTGGGCAAAGCCCTTGGCAATCAGTGCTTTCTCCAACGAGTCCCAGAACATGTTCAACACCACAGCGTCTCTAAATCTTTTGTACTTATCCAGTGCCACTCTCTCCACGTTCCACTCCTTAACATTTGGAGGCAGTGGGTCCTTGTCGAAGTAGAAGTAGAAGCCCTTGACTCTGGTGAAGAGCTCAGTTGGCGATGGCCACTTGTAGTTCTTGAATTGCCAGGTCTGGCCGGTGGTGAAGACAGCCACAGTACGCTCCCAATGTTCGGCCTTGCTGAACTTGTCTGTGTTGTCCACCACTCTGAATGTGATTTTGCCGAGCTTTGGGAATACGTGTGTCACCATTACCATGTCCGAATGTGTGAGGTAGTCCTGCTCTTGTGGGTCCGTTGTGTTTGGGTCAACGTAGTGGCCCTTCTCGAGGAACGCTTTGACATTAGCCATTGTGAGCAACGCAGATGCTGATGGGGAGATGATGATGATAGGCGTTGGCGGCTTTTTGGACTTCGTTTCTTCCGGCGTCACAGCTCTTTTTTCGCCCTTCTTTGGTTCTTGTAGGTAGATCTTTCTGCACATCTCGCCGGCATTGGTGAAGTCCACGGTCTTGCTTCCACGGAGAGACGTGTTGTGATCCACAATGTTTCTCTCTTTGCTGAGCACCGACTTCAGGAACTCATCGATTTCCTCCTCCTCGACATCCTCGGTGGACATGGCGACATCGCCATCAGCGTCAGTGCCCGTTGTCGGGGCCTGGTTGTCCGATGAGAACTCAAACTCGTTCTTCGTGCCGTCCAGCCACTGGCAAAGATCTGTTCTGTGTAACACACCCAGTGGTGTAATGTTATGCTTCTCGGAGAGCTCGAGGAAGTCCGTACCACTGAGCTCCTTGTTCGCCCAGGTGAAATAGCACACTCTGAGCGAGACCTTCTTACCGTCCACTGCATAAATTGTGTCCTCATCGAGAGGGAATGTCTGATCGAGCTTCACGAGCTTGAGCGACGTGGCTTCTGAAATATCCTGTGTTGTGTTGTTGTCGGCCGTGAGAAGCTCGGCGGACCCAGAGCGGGACACGAGCTCCTTCTTGAGAAGCGTGAGTGAATCGGACATTGGCGGCGTGGATTGGTGTGATATATCCGCTGCTTCACCAGGAAAGAGCGGTTTGGGTTTGGATCGGAGTCGTCGATGCTGTGGAGCCGGTCAGCTTCGAACGTCCAGGCCCCGGTGGTCCTCGAGCGATTTTCCACGATTCGCACAGTGTGGTGTCCGGGTGTTTTCCATCGCGCACGACATTCTGTTCATGGCGCCGGCCTTCTTTGGGGACGTTTCGGCTATCACAGAAATGTCTTCCTATTAGCTTGCTCTGTCCAAGCATGCCACCCACGTCACTTTCCACACGACAGCTGGTAAGGCTGGTCCGCCGCCAGTCAACCTCCACAGCAGTAACGAACCTGACCATCGCTACCCGTCAACAGCTCTACATGATTGACCCCATCACCCCAGGCTCCGTGTTCTTCCTTCCTCATGGGACAAGAATTTTTAACAAGCTGATCCAGTTCATGAAGTTTCAGCAACGCAAATTTGGTTTTGAAGAAGTGATTACACCCCTCATATACAAGAAAAGTCTCTGGGAGCGTTCGGGGCATTGGGAGAATTACAAAGACGACATGTTCAGAGTGGAGGGAAACGATCTGGAGAAGGAGGAGTATGGACTCAAGCCGATGAACTGTCCTGGCCACTGTGTGATCTTTGGCAGATTCGACAGATCCGTGAAGGAGCTCCCGTTGCGTCTCTCGGACTTCTCATCATTGCATCGTAATGAATCCAGTGGATCTCTTTCCGGGTTGACCAGAGTTAGGAGATTCCACCAGGACGATGGTCATATCTTCTGTACGCAAGAACAGATCAAAGAGGAGATTGAAAATTCCTTGAAGATGGTGGACGAAGTGTACAGGGTGTTTGACATCCCAGAGTACAAGCTTGTGCTATCCACACGGCCAGATGAGTACATTGGTGAGATTGAAGAATGGAACCATGCAGAGCAGGCCTTGAAAGAAGTCTTGGAATCCAGTGGAAGACCATGGTCCCTGAATTCCGGTGATGGTGCTTTCTACGGCCCGAAGATCGATATTACCTTGTCGGATCACACTGGTAAGCAACACCAAGCCGCTACCATCCAGCTCGATTTCCAACTCCCTCATAGATTTCAACTCGAGTACAGAAGTGGTGAGTCTGGTGAGATGAAGCCACCTATCATGATCCACAGAGCTGTGTTTGGGTCTTTGGAGAGATTCTTGGCCATTCTGATTGATCACTACAACGGCAAATGGCCATTCTGGTTGTCTCCAAGACAGGCTGTCGTTGTCCCCGTGACTGACCGTCATGTCGAGTATGCCAAGTCTGTGGTGGAGAAGATCAACGGCGTCGACCGAAGATACGACTTCTATGTGGATATTGACTCGAAGACTGAAACTGTCGGTAGCAAAGTCAAGGAGGCTGTCAAGAAGGGATACACATACATCGTAATGATTGGAGACAGAGAGATGGAGAACGGCACTGTGAGCATCCGACCATCCTCTGAGAGAAAGGCTAAGGAAATGACCCCGGATCAAGTCAGGGAGATGTTCATTGACCTGGAGAGAAGCTATAAATAAATAAGTAGATAGAGAGGACATGTACATACTTCACAGATATCAAGGTTTTAGCATCCTTTTAGCTGTCTGTATCGTAGACTTGCTCAATGAAGGAACATCGCTGAGTGACCAGTCCATGCTGAACAAGGCGCTCCTGAGATCCATCAGTGGAGCCCAGTCATTAGGCAAGAACTCCCCATGGGTCTGGAAAAAGGTGTCTCTCTGCTTGATATCGTCTTCTTGGATGGCCTCTAGCTGACTCTGTGTCTGTAACAGGATGTTTCTGATCTTCTCCTGTACTATTTGTCTTCTCTCGAGTTCCACCACTAGGGAGTAGTATGATTTGATGAACTGGTTGTAGTGTGACAACAAAACTCTCGACTCCTCACAGTTGGTGAGAACCTCCTTGTAAGTGTCTTGGTAGCGGTTGATCACTGCCTCGTTGGATTTGAGACTTGATTTCAACTCTCTGTGTCCAAACTCTGACATCTTCTCCGTCAGCGCCTTGAGTTGTTCATGGACCGCTTCTTGGTTCTCCACAAGCGGGGATATCTGCAGACACTTCTGCTGGATCTCTGCATAGCACTCCTCCAAATCTTGAACAACTTCCGGGACTCGTTGATAATCATTGGCGAGCACATCGAACAACTCCTTCTTCTCCTCTTCTGTCATGTCGATCTTTCCGTCTGCGACATCAAGTCCTCGTTGAGTTTGGTCATAATGGGCCGTGATAGACTCTATTAAGTCTGCAATCTCTTGTTCCAGTGCTGTGATCTCTTCCAATGTTGAGTTGATTTTTGGGCCTTCCTTATCAGTGATCTCGTCAATTGTCTTCTCCAGCTTCGTCACCTCATCGTTGTATCCTCGTATCACGTCTGTGAGGTCCACATCACCACCTTCACCGAGTGCATCAAATCTCCTCGCCAGTTCGATCTTTCCACTCTTCAGCAAGTCGACGATCTCATCAGAAACAAAGTCGTATAGCGTCATGTCCCTCCTCTCTCCGATATCTACTACGATCCCCTTAAGCCGATCAAAGGCAATCGTGATATCCCTCTGGCACTGGTCAATCTCCTTACATGCCACTCGGAAACTGTGCTCCTTATCTTTTCGTATGACCCCAAATGAATCACTAATGGTCTGCAGTAACTGAAGTTGTCCGCTGATGGCATCCAGAAGGAACAAGGACTCGTTCATCTCCTTAGCACTTCGTATCAGGTGCTGCTGGGTGGATTGCACGGCGAGTGAGGCATCGTTCCCAATCTTGCGAGCGACTTGAAGTTTTGTCGTCGCATCTGTAGCCCATACGTGTTGCATTGTGTGTGTCTAATGTTCAAGGGATCGGTTTGGTGCTATCATAGTTGTTTCAAGAGATAACTCCTCCGCATCGGCGCGCCTAGTCCCGTCATTTCGTTATCCGTGGTGTCCGGGTGTCGTGCGCGGTTCAGAAAAGTCGCTCCGTCTCGTTTTGCCTCTGGTGTTTTGGTCTTGTCCTTCTAGGGCTAGAAGACTGGGTACGACCCCGAGAATGGCTGAGACGAAGCGGAAGCTCAATGTCTTTGACTTCTTGAAGGGAGATACGGAGACTCTGTCCGAGCAACCCGTACCTAAGCGTCAGAAACAGGACAATGACCGCACACATGATCACTACACGGCGAGTGAGACCCCTAACTCGGACGACTCCAAACCAGCATTCACACGAGAGTATGATCCTGTGAGCTTCACACCTGCTCAGACAACTACAGAACAGCTGTCAAGTCCCACACCTATGCTTGCTCATGATGCCTTCCTCCATATTCCCTCGGCTCACCAACGGCATAACAAGTCCACGGAGAAGTATGGAGTTGGTGCAGCACTCCTCATGAAGATGGGCTGGAAGCCAGGTGAGGGTCTCGGTGCTAAGGGACAAGGTATCACTGAGCCTATTGAGCAACAGGTGTACAAGCAAGGAGTTGGAATTGGATACCATCTACAACACAAGGACGAGTCTGGCTTTGTGGATGAAGACGAGTCTTCAGATGAGGAGTACTACAAGGAAGTACCCAAGAAGTCGCTGTATCAGATCATTAGAGAGATCGAGTCGCATGGAGTCACGATACCAACCTCCATCAAACTCTTCAGTGATCAGCACTCAGACCAGGCACAGACTCCGTTCATACAGCTTAAAAAACAAGGTAACCAAGAACTCGAAGATGTCACTGCTCGTTTGGACACTTTGAACAACAGATTGGTTGATGTGGTAACATCTATTCAGCTTGTGGATTTCGAGATCCAGCATTTGAGTCAGTCTTCCATGGCCAAGAGGTTGGCAGCTTACAAAGGTCTCAGAGAGAAGTTGAAAGAACTCGATGCCATTGTGGAACAAGAAGCAGACGACACGGTGAAACTCGAACAACTCACAACATATATCACCGACCACATCACTGCATTTGACGATATATCAACACGGATCCCAGAACATGAACTTTCAAAAACGTTGACTCTGTACTACAAACCGATCTTGGCCCAGCTCTTCGAGTCATGGGACCCACTCGACATCTCCAACACTTCACTCCTTACGCAAATCTCACGCCACACGCCAACACTACCCATCCCTGAGGAACTTTACAACGAGATCCCACATTTTCAGTCCCTTCTGCACACACTGTGGATGCCCAAGATGGACACACTTCTCTCGACCTGGCCCATAACGAAACCGAACTTGATTATTACCATCCTCCTCGATTGGGAAGGTGTACTGCATGAGGCCACGATACAAGGATTTGTCCATACGCATGTACTTCCAAAGGTCATGGACGCTGTTAAGGAGTGGGACATCACTAGTCGAGATGCGGATCTTGATTGGCTTCTGGAATGGTGGACGTATTTGCATGATGTTGATGATGTCAAGGATCTAATTCAGAAGAAGTATGACGATGTGTTCAGACATTGGACGATCGATGTGGATGTCCCTAGTGTTGGGGTCTACAAGGAGCTCATTGGTGAAGAGAGGTATCTGAAGATTGTCGGTGTTCTCGTCCAGAGGCTGTGTTCACTGTTGGCTAATTTTGAATACCACTTTGATGGGAAGGATGATGAATTATGGGTTCTGGACATATTTGAGCAGTGGAGAGAACACATACCCCACGTTATTCTGGAAAGGCTCTATTCAATTGGATTTTTCAACTCCTGGTTGAGGGCACTTTACCACACATTGTCCGGCTGCAACAAGAAGCAAAGCGGGTACTCCGTCATGTCAGATTCTGTTAACAAGTGGGGAAAGAAACTTCTCTCTTTGGATCCAGACATTGCTTCAGTGACCCAGCAGCTCCTCTACAAGGCCTTGGATATGATCAATGCATTCGTCGACACCGGTGTGGTCTCACCAGTCCACGCATCATACAGCAAACAAGAGCTCATTGACCGGATCCTCAATCCACCAACGGAAAATCCAGCTCGAGTTGAGACGAAGGGTATCCCAACACACAGACTACAGATCACATTCAAAGAAGTGGTGGATTCCTACTGTCAAAATCACGACTTGCTGCTCATGCCGCTGAGGAACGACTTTACGAGCTCGAAGTCACTGTTCAAAATCTCCAAACTCTCAGACAACAAGGGTGGCGTCATTGCATACATTGAAGAGGACGTGCTCTTTGTCAAGAGAGGCGAAGATTTCACGCCGATCTCGCTGGATGAGTTGGATGGGCTGGTGTAACGTTTACGAACAATCAGACTTTTGCAAAAAGCTTAATGTTTAATAGCACATGAAAAGTGAACGAGTTATATACAGATGACGATAGAGAAGTTATACACAGTGAGTGAAGGATAAATATGTTTAGTTAGACTTGGAATCAGCAGCTGGGGCCGGTGTTGGCTGGCCCTCTGGGGCTGGAGCAGCAGAGGTCTTCTCAACCTCAGAGCTGCTCTTTCCGGTTGGTGTCTTGCCAGTGTTCTCGGTGGTTGCTGGGATGGCGTCAGACTTCTTCACGTCGTTCGCTGGGGCGCCTGGAGAAGGGGTCTCGTCGACTCTGAGGTCGTCCACTGGCTCGTCCTCGCCTCTGATCTCCTCGGAGTAAACATCTGGGTACTTTCTGAAGCAGTTCTGCATGTTCTTGAACTTCTCGATACAGTCGAAGCCCTTTGGCTCGGCCTCAGAGAAGACGAAACATGAGAAAGCCTCCTTGAACTCCTCACCACATGGACCGTGGGCCATACCACCGAGACATGGACAGTCCCAGTTGATCTCACCGGTATCTGGGTTGTAAGCGGCAGACTGGCCCTCCTCGCCTTCCTTGGTCTCGCCGTTCTTGGACTCCTTCTTTGGCTCAGCCTGGCCAGCCTTCTCCTTCTTAATCTTCTCCTCGGTAGAGTCACTTCTGCGCACAACCTCCTTTTCAAGGTCCTTGACGGCCTCCTGCTCTTCCTTCTTCTCAGTGTCGAGAGCAACCGGGCTCGAGAGGTAGTAAGCGCCGGCACCGATTGTGAGAAGCGAGACCGGGACGGCCCAACGAGCAGCGATGGCCTGTTGCGGCTGTGTTCTCATGGTGGAGAGGCCTCTGCGGGCACTCACGCGGGCAGCATTGGTGAATAGTCTCTGCATTTTGTGTGTCGATGAAGCGGGCGGACGACAAGGGGCTGCGATGGGGGGGGAGAGATGACAAATTTGTAGGCGCTCAAGATTCGAAGCTGAGGCCTCGGGCGTCGGTGCGGGCAACACAAAATCCTCCGCCACCGCAATTCAAAATCAAAACATACCTTTCCCGTCAACCGCCTCTCCTGACCCGCCAGCAACCCGCAACCAACGCCATGAAAATCTACTACATCGGCGTGCTCAAGAACACTCCCGGTGGCAAGTCCGTGGAGCTTGCTTCCGCAAAGGACCTCTCCGACTTCTCCTTTTTTGAGCGCACGTCGGTCGCTCAGTTCATGTCCTTCTTTTCAGAGACCATTGCCCAGAGAACCGACCCCGGCAAGAGACAGAGTGTCGAGGAGAACAACTACGTGGGACATGCATACGCTCGCTCTGAGGGCCTCGCCGGTATCCTCATCACAGACAAGGAGTACCCGGTGAGACCAGCCTACACATTGCTCAACAAAGTGCTTGATGAGTACATTGCCGCACATCCACCAGTGCAATGGAAGGACGTTGCGGAAACAACTTCGGCCCTTGACATGCCAGAGCTCGCCTCCTACTTGAAAAAGTATCAGGACCCTTCCCAGGCTGACTCCATCATGCGTGTCCAGCAGGAGCTCGACGAAACGAAGGTTGTGTTGCACAAGACTATCGAGTCCGTGTTGGAGAGAGGCGAAAAGCTTGACTCGCTCGTTGATAAGAGTGAGGCCTTATCGTCGTCCTCGAAGATGTTCTATAAACAGGCTAAGAAGACGAACTCTTGTTGCATCATCATGTGAGAGTGTCTTTCGATATTACCTTCACACATGCCCTCGCCTACCCGCGGAATGTTCATGCCCCATCAACGTCATCATCACTGGCCCGCGTGTCCTTGTTCCACCCCATCTTGCTGCTCTCCTCTTGTTACCTCTACGCTCAGTTTCATTCTATAAAACTTGTTTACATGTTTCCGCCATCCAGCAATCGTATCACAGAACCGGCGCAACTTACAATACGTACCACATCCAGGGGGACCCTGACACCATTACCCCGGGCATGAGATATCGGGAGGCAGCCCCATTCAAGCGCCTGCTTGTTGCCCCTACCAGTTTTGCAGGCGCTTCATAAAAAAAACGACCTCGGTCAGGGTCGAACTGACGATCTCACGATTAACAGTCGTGCGCCTTAACCAACTTGGCCACGAAGTCTCTTTTCGAAAATCGATTTTTTTCTGCTCCTTCGCACGAGGCTCATGCATTGTCACATGATTGTTGCCCCTACCAGGCGTCGGGGAGAGCTCACTTTCCCAACTCATCCACAGGCTGCCACGCAGCTTGACTACATTCAACACACCAAGAAGTTCATCTACGAGAAGTATGTGAAGTCCACCGAGAGATCCAAGAAGTATGTCGAGCAGAACATCAGAGACTGTATGGATGACAAGCTCAGTGAGGAGTCGTTCCGTCACTACAGCAAGAAGAAGAAAATGCTTGACAGTGAGCCGACCACAAGAATGGTTTGCATTGAAGATAGTGCTGCTGAGAATGGCTACCTGAACATCCCGGAGAGTCTCGATGAGAAGAACTGGGCGAACCTGTGGAGAACGCTCTACAAGTTTTCCAAAGAAGATCCAGGGATGCTGGAGAACCTCCAACGCTTCAACCTTGGACACACAGACCATGAGTTCCATTTCCCTGCGGAGTCGGACACCACATGCTGCATATGTGGAGAAGAAAGAGAGACTCAAGTACACCTCTTCGAGAAGTGCACCTTCTCACAACAGATCTGGAAACAGATCATCAACGAAAACGACCCATACATCCCAGAGATCAGAATGAAAGATCTCTACTTGCCATTGGGGAAGACCAGAGAATGGTACAAGAAGCTTGACGCATACATTGAACTCGTTTGGCTGCTACGCACAAAGAGAAGATTTGGAGAACGTCCACTGACCAACTACACATTTGAAGATTCGATGACCAAGCTGCTGATCTCTGAGTTTGAGAACAAGAAGAGACAGAGCAAGGACTACTACATGGGCTTGGACCCATACTGAGGATCCACTTGCACCTCCAACTTGCCACTGAGAAGGACAACTTGACTGCCAAGACCACTGAGTGCACACTCTCATGGCTTCAGATCCGCTGCTTATGGTACAGGAACGGCCAGAGAGCCTCTGCCCCACACGTCTACCATTGAAGGACCTCCATCCACAGAGCGAGAAGAGAGGAACAAGATCGCCTCCGATCCCATCTACATTCAGATGAGGACACAAGACACGCACACTCACATTGATTTCGATGCTGACTGCTGCCATTGCTGCGTTGTTGTTGTCGCCGATACATGCTTGACACCTTACTTTTTATGTCATGGAGTCGTTTGTTAAGATAACTTAATTATACACGCTTATGCCC
>JAJMKQ010000019.1:57140-101417 GCA_030569395.1 Petasospora rhodanensis
GCGCGATTTGTATGGAAAAAACCAAAACCTCTTTCATTCTTTTTTATCTTTAAACGTCTTTAAACGCGCTTAAAACCGTTACAACAAGACGGATTAGCCGTGTTCGGGTGCTACTGTGTCGACTGTGTTCGGGTCGAGTTCGGGTGTGGTGTTGTGTTCCGTGTTCGGCGTTTTTCTTGATGGTGTTCGGGTGTCGTGTCCGGTCCAGTTTTTTGATTCAACCCCTTTCCATAATTACTCAAACTGACCAGTTTTTGCTGATTTTAAGTGATAGGATGTGTAAAAGAGCCCCAAGAAACATATAGGACTTCTTGATTCATCAATTTAGCCCCCGAAATGACCTTAAAACACTGATTTTTGAGCAAATTTTCCATTTTTTTGTGTCGAATAAGGCCGTCTGTACCCTCCAACAGATAAGTGCAAGAAATTTCTTGCCTCCGACGAAGATGAGAGAAACCTCTCGCCTGTTGCCCAAGCAACACGCAAGAGCGCGCAACAGCGCCCAAGCAGCAGGGCGGTTTTCATGGGTTCGATTCCCATTCCTGACAAGGGCGTGGTCGCTTTCCGCCAGGCAGCGTTAAGCCTGGCCGTCCGAAGTCAAAGGACGGGCCCGCGACCGGTAGACACGATCTGAGCAATACCCGCAAGAGGCGCCGGACGAGTCAGATACACCGCGAAAAGCTTCGAAGAGTGGTGGAAGATGGAGGTGCTGCCGAACACCAGCGTGAGGTCCAGTTGGTAGGCTTGAACCGTACTTTCTATGTCACGGATCGCTGAAAATCGATCTATATATAACACCAGTTATACACGCTAATGCCCCGTTTAAAAAAAAAAAAAAAAAAAAAAAAAAAGTGACGGTGCTATGGCGCCTTTTGCAGAGAACGGGGTTGGCTTTGACACATCTTCATCTTGCCATAATTTCTGCGTGTTTCCATTCCAGAATTCTCGTTATTGCACCATACACATCCTGCGCACATCATACAGAATGTCTTACAATCCACTCGTGTCCGAATCTGAGTCCAGCAGCGGTCAGGCATCCCCTCTTCGACAAGCACCATCCTCGCTAACTGGAACACCTCTGTCTGACAGCTCACCCAAACCTGATGTCATCACTGCTCAGCCCGAGAGTGACCATAAAGAAGTCTCTGCCTCGCAAGGATCAGGCGTCCACGAGGCGACGCCCAATATCCAGAACGAAGAGCTTCCGAACACACAAGTCACCTTATCCGCCTCCGTCGTTCTCTCCAAACTTCCACCAGACTCTACGAAGATGATATCAGAAATCCGGGAGCCCAAACACAACGACAAGATAACTATACGTTGCCAAGCCATTGGCTCTGCTCCAGAACTCCAGCCTAACGTATTCAAGATCTCTTACCACCAACCATTCGCCACACTCATCAAGTTTCTCACAAAGAAGCTCAAGAAAAAGCTGCCCAACAAGACAGATACGTTACACTGTTACGTGAACAACTCATTCGCCCCAAGTCCGGATGAGATAATCGGACACCTGCACAAACATTTCGCTATCAATGGTGAACTGGTGGTAAGTTACTGCACGGTTGTTGCGTTCGGTTGATTAAGACTTTGACTTTGATTTTCTAGATCTATAAAATTACCATCTGACTCACTAATTAATGCATATCATGAACTCTCCTTTGCCTTGTTCTCCTTCTTCTCTTGCTCCTTCAACTTACGCTCCATACTCCACTTCAATCCGTACTTCATCGGAATCAGTAACAGCAACGTGGACACCAATCCCAAACCAGACATCAAGGTGAACGTACCACCCACAGTCAATGCATTGTTCATACTGGTGAGTACTGCCACGAAAAGAGCACCACAAAGACATCTGGTCAAGTTGACCGACGATGAAGCAGCAGAACCCTTGGATGGATACAAATCAATCAGCAACGTCATGTTGATCCCAACCATAGCGATACACCCCATGCACACAAAGAACTGGCTAACAAGGACCGTGGCAATATGGATCTCCTTGTACAAGCACCATCCAAACATAATTGCAAACCCATCAGTAAAAAATGCATAGGGGAAGATGACGAGAACACGAGCCTGGACGATGTTGAATGGCTGATCTTGTGCGATCACTCCCTCCTCCTTCTTCGTGACGAAGCGGGCATGACGTTTACGATAGACGTAGTTCAGCACTCTCCCCGATACGATGGATCCAAAGAGTCCACCGATACCACCTGGGAGATAACACAGGCCAACAGTCATCACGCTGTATCCATAGTTCTTTGATAACTCGTTCGTCAGCGATGTGAGGAGCATCGTCCAGATCGCATAGTGAATCGCTCCGTTGAGCAAGCACAGTGCGACTTCAGGGATAAGCACGATCTTGAATGGTGCGAGATAGTCAGCCTTCACCTCTGGTTCGAGAGTGGACAAGTCTGGTGAATTCAAATGCCATCTTCTCTTCACGGCTGCGAGGGTAAGGAGTGGAGCCTTGTTCCAGATCTTCGAAGGAACGATGGAGCCATTCCCGACAAACGATCTCTTCGTCTCTGGCAAGAGCACCAGAATCAAAATGAGTGTAACACCGCCACCGATGGCCAAAAACCAAAAGATGGCCCTCCAGTCAAACCCAGCAATAAGGGCAGCGCCAACAAGAGCACCAAATGCCTGTCCCATCAACGTGAGTCCACTCTGGATGCCGATGAATCCACCACGTTCGTGTCGGAGTGTGAAGTCTCCCACGAGTCCCGAACAGACGGCGACAGTAGGTGCGACACCCGAAGCCTGGATGATTCTGAACACGAGGAGCAATGCGTAGTTCTGCGCTACTGCAAGGACGATGGATGCAACAATGAATATCACGAGACATAGGATCAGGACCGGTCTTCTTCCATAGACGTCTGCTAGACCTCCGAATATTGTAGGTGAGATCCCCTGGAAGGCGAGGTAGACAACGACCGAGATGTTGACAAGTTCTTCTCCGATGTTGAACTCCTTCTTGAGAACTTGCAGAGCAGGGTAATAGATTGGCGCACCGAACGAGGACCATATCGATATCGATGCTGCCAGGATCACCATGAGGTATTTCTCCGGTTCGCTGAGAACTGTGTAGGCTGGCTTGGGTGTATCTTGATCATCTGTACTATTCTTCTCCTCCGTAAGGTTGTGTTCTCTCAGTGTGGTGGACTCCCTCTTCTTCGATAGTATGGGCTGGACTGTAGCCATTTGTGGATCTTCGCTTGTCTTCTTGTCCATCACTGTGAGTTGTTCAGTTTGTGAGAACTGAATGAAAGGAAGAGTCAGAGATACCGCAGGCCCTTGCTCTTTTATTTTTGCGAGCGGCCGCCGGAAGCTGTACTAACCGGGTCGGACCTCGGCCATGTGATCGTGCCGGGTAACGGTGACACCCATGGACACCGACAGCCAGCCACGCCGGGTGTTACGCCCACGGATCCTGATATGAATTGTGTACTTGTCCTCGTATGTATCACTCAAGGAGGAAGGAATAGAAGGATAAGGGTTATCGCATCCGTTTCCGTAACGCTGTTGTCCCCGGATCAACAGTACAGAAGCCTGCTTCCGAACTCCGCGTCTCATGACACAAATCACTTTTTGGTGCCAATATTGTTTCTCAGAAGCCCGGACACCTCGTGTTCGAGGCCCCGTAAGTAGTCCAGCCGCCTGCTATGAGTGTGTACTTGCGCCCTAGCTATCATCACTCTGCTCTGGGCCCATAGGAAGCCTTATCAGCTGAAGTCGATTTGGGGGAGCACGGGCCAGCCGTGGGCAGATGCCGAAGTGCACCTGCAACCTTAACCCTGACACAGATCAACAGGAACAACCGTTACGGTTAGCCCCTCTTTCGGTTTATCAGCGAGCAACGTCTTTAGTAGCCTCCGTGTTATGGGTTTAGCATAGTCTTTCCCTCACCGGCATCCTACGGGAGGTGTTGATGTTGTACGAGGGCCGGCGCTCCAGCTCTGATCATTTGGAGGACAAGGATCTGTCAACTATCATACCTCGCCTTCCTGAGTTAACATCGTAGGTAAAGTCCTACAGTGGTAAGGAGTTAGAATTTCATAGACTCTTTTGGTATCAGAAGAATTCGGTCTTTCCAAACCTCCGCCTTCTTAAGAGATATCCCTTCCAGTGCAGCAAAACACAGTACCAATCACACTGCTCTCCACCGCAGAGAACATTATAGTCAGATCCTTCACAGTAAGAGAAAATTGATGCAATTACTTCCTGCCAACGATATGCGTGTAATTGGTCGGTGAAAGGTCCAGGAGAGTCGTCATGAGAGAACTCTTTGAAAGGGAAGCCGTGTACGGTAAGACAAATCAATATTCTAATCCATGTAATCAAAATCAAATACGCTCTTAAACCATGATGCTTCACAGGTAAAGATATCAATATTAATCATGCTCAGTATTTCTTTAGGCAGCTTTGTAAACGCTCCTATAGCAAGCAGAACTCTCTATCAACAGAGGCACGGATAGCATCAGAGGCGATACCTAGCCTCCAGTCTCGTAGAGATCGATAGTAGCCATCTTTCCCAGTATTGGATCTTTCATCACCGCCACTAAATTCTGAGCCCCGCTTTACCAAAGACCGCCACCGCAAAATTGTCGGGGCAGCCCCTCCTTGTCTACGTCAACGTGCCGTAACAATACGACAACCTCCCAAGTGCACGCTTCCCATTGGTCGAGCCACCACATTCCACCGGGAGCGAAGGCGCCGGAGAATCATTCTGTCCGGGATTTTACAGCATGCCCAGCCCCCAGCACCAAGTGGAAGGACGCGCGTGCGGCGTCGTTGCGTATTTCTTGCCCCACACAACGAGTCAACGGCCCCGGACTCAGTGGAGTCATGCGCTGGGAAGGTCGGGGTAAAAGTGAACTGTTCCTCGAGTGATTGATGTCCCGAGCAGTGGGTGCCAAGCCGTTTCTCTAGGTAAGAGTGAACATGCACAGAGCTGATGCTGATGAGGAGACAGGAGTAATTATTGGCGACGTTTGCGGAACAACTCGAGAGGGGCAGCGTAAATTCTCTTCTCCGCGTTTCTGGGACACCGCCGACCCCTCTTGGTAGAGTTGGCAAACTCTCATATCGGGTGATCTTTAACAGTGCTCCACCGTCACTATACACACCTGGGAGGCACAGAATCACTGGCTAAGGTGCCCATAGCGTCTCTGGGGTGCAAACTGTCGGAGTCCCGGCGCCCCTTCACCCCGCAGGGACAGCCGGGGAGATCCGCGTCTGATGACACTTTTACAGCGAATAGGGACCGTTGTTGGTAGATGACTCTAGGGTCTATCATTCCCCCGAACGGTTCATCAGAGCCCAAAACTTTGACAGCAAAGTTTGAGCGGAGCCCCAGCTGTACGGGAGGGTGTCCATGGATGAGGTGATCCCCCCTCAATATATACACGCCCTTCGCCTTCCCACATCAGTAATCCCCTTGGTAGGAAGGCACAGCTCCTCACTCGCTCCATTGGTACCTCCAATGAAGATCCAGTTCACATTTCCAGAGTTCTTCAAGGGATACAAGGTAGATCAAGAGATCCCAGAAGAGTTCAAGAACCTCGACATTGATGAGCTCGCCACCAAGCAGCAAACGATCGAGCACGATCTCAACAGATGGAGAGCCTTCAGGGCTTATGGGTCCGTTGTCTTCTACTTGTGCACCATCGTGTGGACAATGATCCTCTGGGGTTACGAGATCCAGGCGGGAAGTATGGTGCTCTCCATCCCACAGTTCAGAAAGGACTTTGGGTACTACTACGAGGGTGAGTACGTGTTGTCGGCAAAGTGGCAGAGTGCCATCACTGCTGCTCCGACTGCTGCGTTGGCTGTTGGTGGTATTATTGGCTCTTGGACGGCTGATCGTATTGGGAGAAGAAGAGTCCTGATCATTGCTACGCTCTTTGGTATCCCATTCATCACCATGGAGTACATCGCTGTCACCATCGAGGTGTTCTTCGTCGGTAAGTTCATCAACGGGTTCGCACAGGGCGCTATCAGCGCTGTCTGTTCTGCCTACTTGTCTGAACTCTCCCCTCTTGCTCTCAGAGGTATTTTCTCCTCTGCTTTGAACATGTCCGCCTGTGTGAGTGCCTTTGTGTGTGTCCTGATCAACAACACCACCGCCGAGTACACCACCAGAATGGCATACAGAGCCATCTTCATCCCACAGTGGGTCTTCTCCGCCACAGCGCTCGCAATGCAGTTCTTCCTCCCTGAGTCACCATACTGGTTACTCCAGAAGAACCGTCACAATGACGCCATCATCAATCTCAGAAGAATGTTCAACGAGGGAGAGACCCTCAAGGGTCAATACGCCCTGATGAAGGTCACTGTCGATGAAGAAGCCACCATCTCCGCAAAGGGTGGTGGATACGCCGACTGTTTCAAGGCCAAGGACTTCAAAAAAACGTTCATCGTTGTGTTCACCTACTCCATGCAGATCTTCTGTGGTCTCCCTTACGCCACCGGTTACTCCACGTACTACTACCAGCTCGCTGAGTTCAACACCTACAAGTCTTTCCAAGTCGCATGTGGTGCACAGGCCTTGTCTGTCTCCGGTACGCTTCTCGCCTTCTTCACCGTTGATCGGTTTGGTCGTCGTTCTCTTCTGCTCGTGGGTATGACCGCCATGACTGTGCTTAACTTGATCGTGGCTGTCACGGGTATGTTCACCTCGAACAAGGCCGCTGTGGAGACCTCTGTTGGGTTTATGGCCATGTACAACTTCGTTTACAACATGGGTATCGGAACAGGTACGATGGTGGTGGGTGTTGAGGTGGCCTCTGTGTTCCTCAGAGCAAAGACGATCTCGCTCGGTAACTTTGCCCAGGCTGCCTTCCAGTGTCTGTGGATGTCTGTGCTGCCGTACATGTTCAACCCAGATGAGGCCAACATGGGGTCCAAGATCAACTTCATCTTCACTGGCTGCTCTTTCCTCTCTATCTTTGTGTTCTTCTTCTACTTGCCAGAGACGGCACACAGATCCTTTGAGGAGATCGATGAGATGTACGGTGCCAACGTTCCACCAAGAAGATGGGCCTCATACGTGACTAAACACCACATGGAGACGCACATAGACGAAGCTGTGGAGTTGGACTTCGCAGACAATCCAAAGCGTGAGGAGGAGTTCATCGAGAGCACAAGTGGCTCCGCTTCCAGTAACAAGAACTGACTGTGTGTGATTATTTTGTCTTTACTTTGGCCTTCAAAAAGATGCAATGATTATAATTAGTTTCATCGCTAACATGAGTTTAGTCTATGCCCCGCTCTCCTGCTCCTGCTTCTTCTCTTTCTGCCCCCTAGCAGCCTTCCACTGTGCTGCGTACTTCACCGGTACCCACAGCGAGGCAGTTGCCAAAAGCCCTAGGGCAGCCAGCAGCGTCATGGTTCCACCAATCGTCATAGCGTTGTTCATATAAGTCAACACGCCAACGAACAAGGCAGCCATGCAACATCTCGCAAAGTTAACACAGGAGGTAGCGGCAGAAGAACGCTCAGGGTACAAATCGATCATCATGGTCATGTTAGAGTTCACCACCGCAAGGCAGCACATCGAGATGAAGAAGCACGAAACGCACACAGCAGCGATGTGAACCTTCTCATAGAGACACCAGCCATACATGATAGCAAACCCGTCGGCGAGAAAGGCGAAAGGGATGATCACAACCACTCTTGCACTGACAATCTTGAACTCTGTTGACTCAGGGATCTTGCCCTCCTTCTTGTCGGCCAAAAACTTCCCGTGCAGACGACGATAAACGTAGTCTAGGCTTCGACCAGCCACAACAGATCCTAAAAGACCACCAATACCAGCTGGAAGGTAACAGAGACCCACATCCATGATGTCATAACCGTAGGACTTGGAGAGTTGTGTGGTGAGACAAGTCAATGACACGACCCATAGGGCGAAGTGAATAGCAGCACAGAAGAGACAGATGGCCACTTCAGGGACTGCGAGGATCTTTATAGGGGCCAGGAGGTCACGTTTGTCCTCTGGAGCCAGACTGTCGTAGTCCGGGTTGTCCATTCTCCACATCCTCCGAAGACTGGGGAGCATGAGGATCGGGGCCTTGTTGATGATGTTCTTGGGCATCACGGAGCCATTTCCCACAAACGATCTCTTGGTTTCGGGGAGAATCAGTGAGTTAATCATCAGTGAGACACCACCGCCGATTGTTAAGAACCAGAAGATGGATCTCCAATTGAACCCTGCGATCAAGCCAGCGCCGATGAGTGGGCCAAATGCCTGCCCCAAAAGGGCGATACCGGACTGGAGACCAACGAAAGTACCTCTCTCGTGTCTCTGTGTGAAGTCGCCCATGATACCGGAGCACACAGCGACAGTGGGGCTGATACCAGTGGATTGGATGCATCTGAGCACGAGCAGCACGGCATAGCTCTTGGTGAGAGCGATTCCGATCGAGGACCCGATGAACACGGCAAGACCAAGAAGGATTATGGGTCTTCTCCCGTAGATATCCGCCAGACCAGCGATGATGGTGGGGAAGATGCCCTGGCAGATGAGGTACACCACGACAGATATGTTCACGAGCTCCTCTGAGATGCTGAACTCCTCCTCGATCGTACCCAGGGCTGGGTAGTAGATGGGCGAGCCGATGGTGGACCACATCGCCACCGACGCCGTCAGGAGGACCAGAGTGTACTTCTGCCCCACTGAGAAGACGGTGTATGGCGGGGCGGCGGAGGCGTTAGAGGGATGGCTTCGCTGTGGTTGCACTAGCGGAATTGCTAGCGTGGATGGCGCGGGCGTAGACATGGTGATAGACCGGAAATGCTTGGCGGGGGCTTGTAACCGTTGTGGAGGAGTAGTAACGGGTTCCAGAACGTGGATAACACAGCAGCGGGAAGACCTGCTTTTGAACCCTCAGAGACGTCTTTGGCAGTCATTTGCATCTTCCAGAGAACTGGACAATTCTTTTTGCCCTACAGCCGGCTTTACTTCCACTTCTGGACCGATCCCTGCGAAATCTCCACGGCTCGCGCCGCCTAACAAATAAGGTAAACAAAACACCGGTAACTCCTCGCAAACACCGCCGTTGCACATCAAACACATCGCCAGACGCCGCCAGGATGAGCAGAGACGAGGAAGTGGTGCTCACGCCGTCCATCTCGCCGGACAAGATTGCCCTCCTCTCCATGATAGCCGCATACTGCGCTGGGATTTTGCCGAAGCAAACACATCGCCCGCTCCTCTCCACCATCGTGCGATACATCGAAGAACCACACCCACGAGACGGGACGCAGGTCCTGGTGACTCTGCCGACATTGGAGGAGATGCTTCGAACAGCGAAAGGTGCCGTCATCAAGGCCGATCCGGAGAATGGGTACGCCAACGCAGGCCATCTTGAACTGAGAGTCCTTCATGCGTTGTGGAGCTTGAAGTCTTTGGACGCGTTGCACTCATTCGTTCTGAAGGCAAGAGGTCTACTGGTACGCAATTTAGATGAGGGTGTCTCCATGAAAAGCAATCTTCCACCAAACGCAATTCCTGCAGTCTTGCTTACACAGAAGAGTTTCCTCGGTAGGTATGTGGAACAGTGCGTTCAGGATTTTGAGCTTCTTGAGTTTGACAAGGCTGATCTCCTCTGGACTGCTTTCCTCTCCTTCAGAAGTCCCACGGAGTCGCTTTGGAGGGAACTATCGGGTGATGAACACATGGACGGCTCGGTATTTACTGGCACAGGGGACGATCCATCCCTGCTCAAATCACTTCTCGAGAACCTTCCAAGCACCGTCCAGTACACGCCACACAAGGACGTCATGATGATCTCAGAGTCAGACATGAGAAAACTGATGGGCCACCAGATCAACGCAATACAGACTTATGGAGCACCTATGAGTCCGGAACTCAGGGAGATTCTCCACAAGATGTCACGCTCAGAGTTGGGCAAGATTCCAATAACGCACTACGTCGTTTTCCTCGAGTGTCTCCGAGACGGCGACTTTGAGGGAGCCTTCAACGGTCTTCACAGATACTTCGACTACATGATGGGGAACAGAAGCATCTCGCTGTATCACTACGCACTCTTGTCTCTTGCCACTCTCTACTCTACGTTCAAGTGTGAAGGTGAAGCCGTCCGTGCCATTGAGGAGTCTATCTCGGTTGCCAGAGAGAACAAGGACATGGATTGTCTCAACTACCTCCTTATCTGGGTCTTCAATTTCCTCAGAGATAGACCCCATCTCAAACAACATTTCTACATCTCCAATGACCAACTCCTTCAATTCCTCAAATCAAACGCTGGTGACACGCCTCTCCACTCCACAGCATATCAATCCGACGCCTCGCAGCTGATGTTGGAAGGTGGTTCACTCAGTGCTACACTCGAGTCGCTCACCAAGGCCACGTACATCTCTGTCAATGGCACAAGCAACCCATCAGGGTTCATGGCCAACTGCCTCCTCTCCTCTGCATTCTGGATCCGTGCGGGGAACTGGGAACTGGCATCCGTCTATACAGAGATCTCGCAGTCATTTTCCACCTCAGTGGTTCAAACCATGGAGAATCAGATACGCTCAGCACATCACGAATTTGTCAGAGGTGAAGTCGAGGCGTGCTTCAAGCTCCTCGATGAACAGAAGGAATATTGCACAGGAGACCTCAAGCTAACATCAATACTCATCTGTCACAAACTCACACTCCAAGCTCGCCAAAGCATTCGAATGTCCAAGTACAACCAGGCAGACATCTACCTCACAAAGCTCCTCGCACAGAAACATGTCAACATTGATCTTCAAGGAGAACTGTACTACCTCATGGCCGACCTCCAGCTCCGCAGAGGCAACATGTCCAAGGCTTATCAGATCGTCACGGAAAAGATTGAGGAGTTTGCACACAAGGCTACGAACAAATATTGGTTCCTCATGTTCAGCACGCTCAAGTGTAAAATTGTCGGTATGGGCTCTGCCCCTGCCCGTGCCCTCTCCATGGCCATTCAGTGTTTGAACTCTGCCGCCTCCAGTAGATACACAACGCTGACTCTTGGTGCGCTGCTCAGATTGGTGGAGGTGTTGATGAGCCTTGGTGAGTACGGCGATGCCAAGGACTTGTTGAGTGAGGCGTTGCCTAAGTTTGAGTCTACAGGTGATTTGGAGCTGAAGTCATTCGCTTATCAGAAGTACGGAGACGTCCTCCTCAAACTCTACAAGGAGGGTGAATTTGAATTTGCCGAACACCAGAAGGTCGATATTGCTACCAAGATTGTTCAGTGCCTCGAAACATCGATGGATGGGTTCAAACACATTTCATACTTGGAAGAGATCAAGAACTGTCTCAAGTTGCAACTCGAAACGGGTACCACGTTCCAGCATGATGAGCTCGTCAGTCATGCACAGTCGGCCCTTGAGAAAATCGAGACAAGGATCCAACAAGAACTTTCAATTTACTAATGAACTTGCATCAATACATAACGCTAGCATGAATCCATAACTCTTTTGCATCACCTACATCGTTGATCGTTATTACAGAAGACTTTTGTACACTAAACAATGACATATGAAAAATACCAATCGTTTAAATGAAGGTTTCGTATGGCACTGGAGCCAGAGTTTGTGGGACGTTACCCTCGGTAGAGACGGTTCTAGCACCTCTTGGCTTAGCTGGCTGACGCTTCAACTGAACAGCCTCACCCTTAGCCTTGGCCTCGATTCTCTTAGCAGCGTTGGCCTTGACACGGTCCAAGAACTCCTGACGACACTTAGAGTGCTTGATGTGCTCAACTCTCAAGTTGACACGCTTCTCAATGTAACGGTTACCGACCATCTTGTTGATGATAACACCGACGGAGGATCTGGTAACGTTGTAGATGATACCGGTCTTACCGTGGTAGTACTTGTGTGGCATACCCTTCTGGATGGAACCGTTGGCCTTGATGTCAACGATGTCACCAACCTTGTAGACCTTCAAGTAGGTAGAGAGTGGGATGGTACCTCTCTTCTTGAAGTCACGCTGGAAAGCGTAACGAGTACCAGATCTGTAACCACGACTAGAAAGAGATGTTAGTAACTGAGCTCATAAGTTCAAAGTTCGAGGGTGTAATAGTTCAACAGAGTGATCCGTGTATATCGCCTGCGGGAACTGAGGTCCCCTGTGTGGCCCTGTCTTGGTTCTGTATGTTGGTCCTTCGGTGCTTTTGTGAAACTTTGTGTCTTTGATAAAGTGGGAAGAAGTCTGGCCTTGTGAAAGAAACGATCGCTCCTCCGTCTTCTGAGTTTGCTGGCCTGGTAACTCGATGTGTTGTGCCGTAGACCTAATTTTTCACTCCATTCTTCGTATGCTTTGTTGACGGCGATTTCTCTTCAATAGTAGACGAGCAATAACTCCTTCGTTGATGATCCCAATACTCCTAATGCACAGAACTCGTTGAACTCCCTCGTTGTATCACTTGGCACATACGATTTACCCATTTTAGCTGTGTCTTTGAGTTGGTAATAAACCTTTCAACTTCTGCGTGGTTGGGAACCTTCACCAAATAAATTTCAACTTTTTCTCACGCCGCGACACACCGCCCGAGCGAGGCACCGCTGGAAAAAAAATTGTTTGCAGAGGGCGGGTTCGCGAATTTTGCATACCAAACCTCACGTGCTAACCCTAAAAAGTTTAGGGCATTGCGAAGTTTTACTATGGTTGTGTGGTGTACGGGTGTTAGTAGTCCTAGCATGAGCACACCATCTCCGCGCTCTTGAACTTTTCGCAGTCACACTTTAGATTGGTTTCGCGAAGTGGTGTTTGGATGTGTCACTTCCTCATATGCAGGCTGATTGTGTGGGGATGATGAGCAAAAACATCGTGAAATCGAGTTCACCACTGGATATGCTGTGAACAGTTTTTATTTTCTCAGCTGTTCGGCTAAATTACAGAGGGGAACTATAGATGGTCTTCCATGAGCGCACTGGAATGGTTGTTTGCACTTGGCCAAGTCTCTTACAAGCAGCTCACACTCTGTCCGTGATAACGTGTCTCCAAACATGATGGCAGAGCGACATGCCTTGCTGTTGATTAGCTGAACCAAGATGTGTGGCATAGCTTGTACTGATAGCCACCAGTCTCTTGGAAAGGACTTGATCTTGACGTTGTTCTCGAGGTCGTGAAGGTACTGAATGATGCAATTACCGATGAACGTGTTGTCACCATCAACTTTTACGTGCATGATCTCTGGAAGATGTGTGATCCGAACAATCTTCTGGCTTTCGTCAGCCACATGGTACCGGATTCCCCACCGGTGGAGCTGCTCGGTGTATTGGTGTAGTAACTCGCGTGTGTTCTGATTTACCTTCAGGACGAGAGGAGTACCATCCAACGGCATGGCTAATCCTGTTGATGATGACGCTGCGTCGTCGTGAAACCGTCTCACCAACGCCTCCACTTGAATTCTCTCGTCACATGCATGCTGATCTATCAAGTAAAGCGATGTGTCCGGCGGGTCAGACTTCAAGAGGATGAACTTTGTGTCAACTTGAGAAACAACTGAGCAATATGACAATAAGTCACGCTTGATGTTCGCCTCGTGTAACTGCTCCAATGTCATCTCGGAACTTTCATGGGACGGTAAGCAAGCATGCTCGAGCTCGTGGCTCTGGATCAACTTGGGACGTTTGATCAAGTGCTCTATGGTGCCAGGATCTGCTGTTCTTGTCGTCCTCAATTGCACCTTGTTCTCGTGTTTGTCAAAGTTGATCATACCATTCAACTCTTTCTCACGCAAGGCACCGAGCCTCATCTTTGTGGTCACTGCGAGTGCCGAAGCGGCCCTGCATGTTGGTTTGTTAGCCTCAGTAGTGTCAGGCGTAATGACCTCGGCGTGTGGTTTCCGACTTTGTAGTCCATTGTTCTTCAAAAAGGTGTAGATCCAGAGACTTGTGAGAGTCTTGACATCGTCGTCGTCATTCAACGTGACCTCGTCGTGTCCTGTTCTGAACCTCTTCCCCTCAAAGTTCATGATGAAGAGGGGAAACTTGCCAAATGAGGTCCCCATAGTGGTCGCCAGCTTGGTCGAATTCTTTCCCTTTCTAAGCGAAGTATCTGAGCTTGAGACTGTTACCTGACCTTCACCCTCAACTTTTCCAAATCCAACCTCAGCGAGTGACTGGTTAACGAACTGTTCAAATGCTTCGTCTTTCAAAGATGTGCCGTTCACGTAGACGAGCTGGTACTTCTTGGACAACACTGGAATTGTCCCCATCATACAGCTGATCTTAACGCCTTTGTAAGACATCTTCGAGAATAACGTGTTTTTCTCCACCGATAGGCCAAAGATGTCATTGAGCGCACGACTCCATGAGAGACCAACGTCCTTGGAACCCGTGACCTTAGCGATGAGATTTCGCTGTGCCCCGCCACTGGTCTCTGAGTAAGCGGTGATCCGAAGTCGTGGGTTGATGACCATGCACTCCAAGAGAACTCCTCTGACTTGATTGAGAAGTTTGGCGGAGCTCACCTTCCTTAGTTGTTCCAGTCTTGCAGGCATGTTGTGGAAGAGCTGCTGGACCCTGACCCTGGTTCCAGAGCCACCCATGATCATCTTCTGATCCGAGTCCTTCTCTTGATCCAACTTCCTTGCTTGAACGACGGTCTTTCCATTGTGCCACCTTGTGTAAAACGAAGCATTGTAATCGTCACACTTGCTCACAAGCGCCACATTGGCCACAGCGGCAATCGCACAAAGATCCTGCCCTCTGAAGCCGCACGTTGCACTGTCCTTCTCCTTCGATGTGTGGCCTCCAACCATGACAAAAGGCAAGTCATCTGGGTGTATACCTGTTCCATCATCTGTAACTGTCAGCATCATAGCGTTGATGTCCAAGTTCACGGTAATCGTTCTGCTTTGTGCGTCTATTGAATTGTGGAGTAGCGCCCTAAGAGCCTGAGGAAGTGTTGTGATCGCCACACCAGCACTGAGTGTTTTCGCCACAGCGCTATCAAGGGCTCTTATTCTTGTAGTCATGGTCGCATCTTCGTCTTGGGAGGTTCTGGATGTTTGCGGCCCAAGTGTAAATTGTTGCTCTGTTGAACAGAATTAGGGAGAGAAGACTTGCTTTGTTAGTACGCGCGCGCGAAATCAATTCCATCAACACTTTCATCTGTTGTCCAAAAGTAGAAAACAAAGTTTGTTTAATCATCAGAATCACTGACGATCTTTTTGGGCTCGCACAATGTCTCTTCCTGGACTTTCCAATACTGAGGCGCCAGTATGTGACTTTCAAGGTCCCACATCTTCAACATAAATACTAACAACCCTAACCAGCCATCTACCTCCAATGCAACTGGCGGGACGGTCGTGGAGATTTCAACCCGCTCCGAGTGGAGAATTGAAGTCAGTTTCGAAGAGAAAGTGACCATCAAGGTAGGTTCATACTATGTTTGTTTCTCTGGGATGAATATTAACAGCAGTGCTCCAGATCACCGAAGGAATTGCAGAGATATTTGGAACAGAGCTTGCCAATGATACAGACTACACCTTCACGGGCCAGAAGCTCGCCATATACTCGCAAGATGGCGCCAAAGTGGAGTACACAGGAGAGCTTACATCTGAATACATATCGGAAGAGACACAGCTACCGGCATACCAGAACTTACACTTTGCGTTGTCTAAGATTCGCTTGGAACAGGAGAAGGGCCCAAGGGTGCTCATTGTGGGATCGAAGGACTCGGGTAAGACCACACTATCCAAGATTCTCTCGAGTTATGCCAACCGCATGGACGCTGAACCGATGTATGTGAACCTTAATCCAGCAGACGGTGTCTTTGCCTTACCGGGCTCACTCTCTGCCGCTCCAATCAGTGATATCCTGGATGTTCAAGATGGCTGGGGTCATTCATACACCACGGGTGTCACTCCACTCCATCCAAAGCAGCCGACTGTTCGTTACTATGGCTACTCTGATATCCATGAGAACCTCAAACTCTACAAGTACAACGTGGGGAGACTCGGTGTCACTGTCAATGCCAGAATGGACGCAGATACCGTTGTGAAGAAGAGCGGTTGCATCGTGGACACACCGCCACTTACAATCAAAGACATGGGGGTCATCGAGGACATCGTTTCTGACTTTGAGGTCAATGTCATATGTGTGCTTGGCAACGAGAGACTTTTCATCGACATCCGCAAGAAGTTCGGCACGAGGTTGAGCGTCATCAAGATGCCAAAATCTGACGGTTGTGTGGAGAGAGACGACGCCTTCATGAGACAGCTGCAACAGAGATCTATCAAGGAGTACTTCCATGGTACAACAACCAGCCCGCTCAACCCCTTCACCGCGCACGTGCCCTTCAGTGTTATCAAGGTCTTCAAGCCATACGTCGAGAGTACGAACATCATTGAATCCTCGGTGTTGCCTATTGGAGAGTACGGTGCCGAGGAAGAAGAAGAGAAAAAACCGAAACTGCTTGAGGCCATTGAACCATCATCTCAAGCCCTCCTCCACTGTGTTGTTGCTATCCTACAGGCTGATAAGACTGAAGAAGAAGACAGCGTTGTTCAAAGCAGTGTACTTGGGTACGCTGTGATCAACAGTGTGGATGACACAAAGAAGAATGTTGGTATTCTGATTCCTGTGCCCGGGAGACTACCCGACAAGGCCATGCTGCTCGGCTCCTTCCGTTACGTGGAATAAATTTTAAGCATTCGACCCACCAGAGAGAAGTCGTAGTCGTTCGGATCAATGTACCCCACGGGTCCGCCGGTAGATGCCCGAGCGTTCGAACGTTGGCTGTCAGGCGATATCTCGGAGAAACCCACATCTGTCCCCACCCCCATTTTTCTCACTTCCTCTATTACCGCCACCACACCGGTTCAGAACCTCGATAAAACACTACGAGAATCATGTCTAAGAGAGCGATCAAACTGCTGTCCCCAGTTGCCTACAGGGGCATGCTTTCCTCTGCGCGTCAGGAGTCCCGCATCATCGCCGTGGATGGCTCGTGGTACATGCCCAACAACCCAAGAGACCCGTACGCCGAGTACAAGACCGAGCGACTCCCGGAATCCCGCTTCTTCGACGTCGATGGGGTCAAGGATGCCACATCGTCCTACCCACATATGCTCCCATCCTTGGCTGAGTTCAATGCTGCAATCTCCAAGCTTGGGATCACAAAGCAAGACAGGCTCGTGGTGTACGACAAAGTCGGCAACTTCTCCGCCCCAAGAGTTGCCTGGACCTTCCAGACCTTTGGACATGACAACGTCCATCTTCTCAACAACTATCCAATGTACTTGAAGTACGCTTACCCATTGGAGAAGGACACAGCAACTGCCGAACACGTTGAACCAACCAAGTACGAATCCACAGAGTTTGATTCCGATGCCGTGCTCTCGTACGAGCAATTCGTTGACATCGTGTCACAAAAGAACAAGAGAGATAACTACACCATCCTCGATGCCAGATCCTACGGGAGATTTACAGGTGAAGACCCAGAACCAAGGCCAGGTCTCTCTAGCGGGCACGCTCCTGGCGCCAGATCTCTCCCATTCAGCAAGGTGCTCGATGAGAACAAGCTGATCATGCAGGGTACACCAGTCCAACAGGTTCTTAGAGCTGTGGGTGTTGAGCAGGGCAAGCCAACTATTGTTATGTGCGGAACTGGTGTCACAGCATGTATCCTCAAGGCAGCCATTGACAGTGCTGGGTTGAACGAAGGCGGTGTCCAAGTTTATGACGGTTCCTGGACCGAGTACGCCCAGAGAGCTGGTCCGGAGCTCATTGTTAAGGGTAAGGATTGAACTGAGTGTATTACAGGCAGTGTACAGGTGACACGTTTGCAAAACACATATTCATAAAAGGGCGATGCCAGTGTTCACACGTTCGTACAAGGCTTGTCCGTGATGTCCTTAGTGTAGGCGAGCATCCAGCCTGAGTAGATATCCCTCAAATCAGACGACGTATCATCAAACCGCAGCTTAGCAGCAATTGCGGACTCTGTGTCGTAGTAATGGATACCGATAGACAATCTCTTGGAGATGACTGGAGAAATTTCAAGGATATCGCCAAAGGCACTGAATTCCATCTTCATCCGGTCCAAGTCGAGCTCACAGTAGCTTTCCAGAGGATATGACCAGTGTTTACTGCTGTTGCTGTTTCCGCTTCTCTTTGGTGTCGTGCACTTCTTCAAGATCAAACATCTGGTGGCTTCCTGCTTGTTAACTGCATCCTGGATGTCTTGAGGCGGAGCTGGATGGTAAAAGCTGCTGTCGACACCGTAGTCTTCGTGACTTGGAGCCCACTCAGGGAGGAGCTGAAGACCATTCACAATGAACAGGCCTCTTTCAGAGTACAGCATGAAGTCTCTGGCATGTTCTGGTTTGAAGAACCAAAGGTCAATGACGCAGTTTCTCAATGGCGCTCTCTGTGAGATGGGGTAGTGTTCAAACGTCTTGGTACTCTTATCTGCTCTGTGCACGACAACCTTCTCCAAAGGACCTCCTTGGACTTGACTCAACAAGGATTTGAGACCAATGGTGGATGGCAAGCTGGTGAATTGAAGGATTCTCTTGGTTGGTTGAAACCCAATATCGCTTCTCTGGCTCAGCTCGTGTATGTGCGTTGACGGATTGGACAAACTGACTCTGGCTTCACCGAGGGGCCTTCTTGCTTTTGTAGCGTTCTGACTGATACTATCATGAAATGTTTCTCTCGGTATGGACTCAGCGACGTAAGTCTGACTTTCTTTGGGATCGTAGAAAGAGTTCCACACGTTGGGCTCGAATGTGCCAGCTCCCTGTGAGACGTGTTCACCAAGTGCCTTGCTGAGTGTGTGATGACGGAAGGAAGGGTTGGATATGGTGAGGTTGTCCATCTTCTCGATCAAAGCCAGTGCATTACTGGGAGATACCATATCACTATTCGGCAACGTAGTAGTAGCCATGTCTGGTCTTCGTGCACTGAAGTCGCTCCATAGGGACTTGGCGAATCTTCTGAACCCGAGAAGCTCAGACTTCACTGGAACTTCCACGATGGTGTCATCATCTTCGTCTTTAGACTCCGTTGCAAGAATACTCGAGAGCGATGTAAGGCGATAGCGCGTGGTGGGACGGAGAGTGACGTCTGCTTGGATAGCCTCCAACTGAAGCGGCATTGCTGGTGTATGGTTTTCGGACAGGAAGAGTAGTAATGAGGTGTGGACAAAAGTCGTTCGAGATGTGCGAGATGGTTCAGCTCGTGTGGGTTAGCAAGGGTGTGGTGGCCGGTTGGCTTTAGCAAAGATGTCGTCGAAGCTCGAGAGGTCTGCTTGTTGAGATGGACTTCTTGTTCTGCTTAACGGTGGTGTCATCACAATCATTGAGTTCCAAAATCCAGTTGCTTGAGAGAGGCGCACTGCGGGCAGACAGGGCGGGCCACAAAGCGGTGTTTGTGTCAAGAACCGGAGGCTCACGGGAGGGGATCTGGGGAAATGCCACAAAAGCGGTTACTGTGCAATTTCAAGACACCAACACCCATTGGCTCCATAATGAGCCCATGGACCCCTCATTAACCATCGTATGGAATTGGTGTAGTGCCTGTTGACTCTATAGGATGAAAGATCAAGTTGAGTGGCTCTCTTTCGGTTCGCATTTATGGAGGAAGTTGTGCGCTCTGGAGATGGCAGATTCACGTGTCAATATCCTCTTTCGGAAATTGCTATTTTTGGACATTTCGCCGGGCATGACGCGGCGGCGCGATCATTCCCACTGTCCCCGGCTCCCCGGCTCCTGGCGCCTCTCTCCAGACTTGACAGATACGCAGTGCTCAGCCCAGAACAACACATCCTGGAAATCTGAAGCGAAGCGCCACGTAATGACAAGAAAAGTGGTGTATCTACGCATTCCAGTTGAGAGGAATGGTTTTGTTGATCCACCAAGCGTTAGTTATCACCATTCCACCATTGTCAAAAGAGCACAACTAACATGGGGCATCTAGATCCACTGGTCTGAGACCAAGGAAGAGAAATTGTGGACCGTTCTTTCGAATTCCAAGAAGACTGAAGTAAACTGCAAGTATTATGTTGTTTGTTCCATTTCTCTTCTCCATGGCAAACTAACACATAAATGCAGGGTCACAATTGTAAGTGCATCACCTTATCAAACATAGCTATCAAGTTGTTACTAACAACGAGGTCATGCCAGAAGCGATCAGTTCAATGTGCCGGTCACATTCCTCCAACAACAAGCATACTGGCTTTATGAGAAGGAACTGGAGCAACTCCGATCGAGGATCCAGAAGCAGACTGCTCTATCAGCAGAAACCATCACAGAGGACCAGACGGGAGTTTCCGCACACACACTGATACCAAGACGAGGAAGCGCAAGCACCGGACCTAATCAGACACACATCATGGTGTTTGACACAGCAAAACGAAGATCGGGCTCTTCACGGATAGATCCTTTGGACGAATCTCGAACAAGAAAAAGTACGCCGCTCACTGGTATCGATAGGGTGAGCTCGGACCCTGGATCGGAGTCAGACTCTGAGCCATCCTCTTCAGATGATGAAGTTAGCGCTGGATCTATGCTTTTACAACGCTCGAGAATTCTATCCAAAGCGCCGCCAAAGTTTCATGACATTGACGAGGATGACGAGGAAGTATCACCCACGCAACAACACTACAACACAGTTTTCCCACCAGGAATCATGAAAGCCAAAACAACTACGGAATCATCGCGCTCCAATTTATCATGCAAGTATAATCTTGTTCTGCCTCCCGGTGCTCTTCTACTAACTGCCAATCATAGCTGTCAGTATCAGTAAGTCCGCCTTGGAGGAGGCAATGCTGGATAACGACCACTTCAACTAACGCAACTTGTCTTCCTCAATACACCTGTCACATTTGCAGTAGAAGAACCAGTTACCGGAAAGTGCCTTCTGTCTTTCGATGTACCCTTCTTCGGAAAGCTGGAAGTAGTCGATGCAGAGCTGTTCTCCTGGTGCGATGTCCTGAATTGCCTTGAAGAGCAGATGATTTCCCTCTCTCTCCTTCTTGAGGTTTGGGCGGCAAGAGTGATTGAAGAAGGATGCTTCTGGAGACATCATGTATCCCAGGAACTCCTTATTCTCGTCTGATCCCTCCTCTGTGATCTGTCTGATACCAAACGCGTTACCGTACTCTCTGCCAAAGATGAGCCTGACTGCTTCGGTGGTGAGCAACGGTTGGAGCTGGCTGGGAAGCGAGATCTTGAGGAACTTGTAAACGTATGTCTGGGACTTGAGGAGGACAGGGTATTTGCTCACTTTCTCGAGTTCGTTGGTCTGGAGTTCTTCAAAGATCTGTGTGGAGGGATGGTTCTTGGACATGTTGAATAACGTGAGCGCAACAAATCTTGCCGAAGCGTACTCCTCTTCATTCAGTGGGGGTATCTGGGCAGAGTATTTGGACTTCTTCATCGTCTGAAGCTTCTTCTCCCATGCCTCGACCTCTTCCCAGTTCTTGGAGATAAGATCTTGCGAGATAACGACTTCGTTTGCCTCTGCGTCAACTTCCTCACTCACAAGCTTGGCCCTGGACTGGTAATTCACGAGCATAGACTCATAGGCACTTGTCAACACCATATCTGGGTCCTCGCTTCTCCAGGACTCCATGCACGCGTCCGAACAAAACCAGACACCGGCTCCCTGGAACTTGCCTTTGCCTAAGTCCGGCTTGGGTAGCTTGACTTTGGCGTACTTGCCATACTCATACTGGTAACAGTTGGCACACACCTCCTTTCTAAACTCATGCAATATCGCAGCACCGAGGGCTGGATTCGTCTTCTGGACCACCGTGTCACGGGGTATCGTGGTCTTAGCGAAGCATGCTCTTCCGTACTCCGTCTGGAACACATCGAACAACGGTGAAATTTGGATGGATGTAGGCGTTCCGGGTATTGTCATGATGATAGTATGGTTTCTCAGTGTACGCTTGATGAGTGAATGCAAAGATAATGGGATGTTCTTTCCAAAAGTTTGCGCGTAGCAAGGTTTTCATAAAGTTTGGAGAAGCTCATCGCAACGGATCTCATCCCGCAGATTTTCGGCCCATGTGCGATTACTTAAAGCAGAGATTTCCTCTTTCGGACATTTTCATTTTAAACGTATAATTCGCGAAATCACCTGCAGCCAGATTCGGGCCACAGTGCTTTCCTTGACATCAACTGTTGTGCTCATCAGAGTTGCTCAGGCCCCATTCCCTCTCTCTTACACTCAAACAGCATGGTATTCACTCATACTGAGGACAGTATCATTACTGAAGAGTCTCAACTCCTCCTTAAGTCGTTCAATGCCTCAATCGCCTACAAAATCGGTGTCTTTGCTATGGAGTACGTGGAGAACGAGTACAAAGGCCGTGACGTTATCATCGACATCACCACACCAGCCGGATTGACCCTTTTCAGGGCTGTTCAGGGTAAAGCTGCCCCTGACAATGAGGTCTGGATTGAAAAGAAAAGAAACACTGTTGTCAGATACGAAATGGCATCTAAGAGATTCGGACTTCAGATTACCAGAAAGGGAAGAACCGTTCAGAGCATGGGTCTTGACCCTGAGAAGTTCACACCTTACGGTGGTGGTTTCCCAATCAGAACAGTTTCATCTCCAGATATTACCACCGCTGTTATCTGTGTGAGCGGGCTGAAGGATGACGAGGATCACGACGTCTGCACCAATGCTCTGGCCTACGCTGTTAAAGATCTCTAATGGTGAAAGTTTCATAAGAATCATTAATAGACAAGACATCACTCCCATTTCAGCAGCTTTCGAGTCTGTTCTTTAACCTCCTCAACTTCAGCCAATCTCTTCTCCTGCCTGACTCTGGCAAAGTACACCGAACAATCGTGAGACTCAGATAATGGACGGTCAACACCAGTGGAAGCTCTCGATACCGCAAGGATCGCCTTCCACCTAAGCTGTTCTTGTTTTCTCTCTTGCATGAGGTCCAGCACTGTCTGTAACTCTTCACGTCGGCAGTCCTCACAGAGCGTGCTTTTCTCTGGCGAACCACAAGACAAGCACTTACCAGTTGAAGTAGAGCTGTTCGTGTCAGACCTTGGCATCTCGGTATACCAGGAGCGAACATCAGCACCCATCAATGAAAATATTCTCTCCAGTGGTGGAATCAGCGTCTTGACAATGTAGTATTCTGAGTCCAACGTGTATCCATACTTGATGAAGTCCGCAGGGGCTCTTGCACGTTCTCTCAGAATAGAGTTTGGTTCCTCTATGATCACGTATGGCACCCTCTCCTTGTACTGTGGCTCAGTTCTCTTGTCCTCAGCCATCTTCTTCTCACTCACAACGGCTCCAGGGGGTGGGTTTTTGTACGTTCCAACCCTCACGGCACGGGCAAAACAAAAGTCCTGGATCGATACATCGTTGTTCATGATCTTGTTGAACTGGTCCAAGACGTACTTCTTCACCTCAGTCAAGTTGGCGGTCTCAAACACCGTTCTCAAGCACTGCTCCACGATGTACTGCTGGGCAGGGTGGCCATCTCTGCGGACCGTCTCAATACCCTTGGCATCAAACTTTGGTGGGGAGTTCAAGTGTTCATAGGAGTACCCGACATACCTCTTCTTGGCCATCAGCACAGCAGGGTGGTAAACCTTCTCAAACTTCAAAGTCACTGGATTGGGGTTGGCTTTTGTCACAGCCTCAGCCATCTCCTTACCAACCTTGAACGCCTCAGCACGACTCCGGCCCGGCAAGTACACGAACAAACTGTCGGTGTCACCATACACCACCTTCGCGCCCCAAGCAGCCTCGCCTTCAATCATGGAGATGGCTCTCTCCAGTGTCTCACGTCCTGTCTGGACAATGGCATCAGCAATGTCCGAGCATGGCATCCGGCCAGAGAACGAGGCAGAGGTGTACCCATATGTCACGTTGGCTGTCAATTTCAGGGCGAGCTGTCTGTTGTGGTAAAGTTGCTGCATGCTCGGATCGAGGAACTTCATTGTACTCTTCACCATGAATCTTGTGTCAAGGAGGTCTTCCAACATCTTGGCCAAGAGTGATTTGCGAACACTGGACTTCACGAACATCAGACCGTTCGGTGAAAGATTGATCTCTTCTTCAAGCAAGCTCAGCAGACCATCCTGGTGTTTCACCCTACCACATCCAATCGGGTTGAAACCCTTGGAGTAGTTCTTAAGACGACCAAGCACGGTAGAGTAACAGTAGTTGTAGGCAATCACAATGGATGGATACAGAGACTGAAAGTCCAGGACCAACAACGGTGAGTTGTAGTATTGAGAGATCGGCTCCATCACCAACGGGATACACTCAATCGGTTTCTGCATCCTCACCTGCTTCTTGCTCGGACTCAACATCAAAAAGTTCTCGGACTTGGCAATCCTAGTCATCAGCGACTCAACCTTAAACTGTGATCCGCGGTAGAAGACATCATAGAAGTCCACACCGATCAATCTGGCATGCTCAACGGCACGCTCAACAATCTCAGCTGTCTCAATCAGTCTGGCATCGACCTCAGTCTGCATCCTTAAGTGCTTCACCACAGCGTTGAAGTTCCACTCCGAGAGTTCCGTCAGAGTCTTATGTGTGTAGTATGGGATTTTCCAGTGCAAGAGATGATACGATACGTATTCCATGGAGTTCTTAGCCAGGTTGTGCTCCTTGAGTGGTCGCCAGATGTTGATGACATGTCTCCCACAGACCTTGATCGCAGAAGTATGTGTATATCCCCAGTGGTCACCCATCTTGTTGTGACTCTTGAAAGTGACACGGGAAATGGAGGCAAGGAAGTCGTAAGCGTGTGCTGCTTTGGCTCGATCAATGATGTACCCCCAGGAAGAGGCATGTACCTCGTATCCCGCGATGATGTCTGGGTCTAACTCAACAACAAGATCTGATAGCGTGGTGAGCAAAGCGAACTCGTCTTCAACGTAGACTGCGTCCGGATGAAGAGCACGATGCTTCTCAAGGCAGATCATACCGTCTCTGGAGTCGTCATAGTTCATGGTGCGAAAGAACACAGCAGTAATTCCGTCCAGCGATGGATCTGGTCTCAGTTCATCACGGGTGGGAACAAAAACTTCGACAATGAGGACAGTAAGCTTGTTGGAACCATCTGGACGGCGGTCAATAGTCTTCTGGGTGGCGAACTTGAACTTTCTCTGCGTGATTACCTGTGAAGATGCACGTTTCTGGGAGTATGTGTACTTCCATACCTCTCGATATGTGGGTGGCTGCTTCATGTACATCCAGCGTTTTGTTCCTGGTGTCTCTGTGTACGTCACTTCGTCTGCTGGTGGGTCAATCAGATCGCCGTTCATTGGAACTGTCGGAAGGTGCTCAAGGAGTTTGGAATGGAGCTGGAACTTGCGGCCAGCGTGGACAAACGGTTTGGGTGGTTCCTCCATGTAGAATGGTTCTGGGTGGTGAATCCTTGGGAGCCCTTCAACCTCAAAGTCAAGTGGTCTGGCTGGCGGAGGCGTCTTATAGATGTACCTGTGACCGGTCTTAAGTTTGGAAGTAAGCTTCGGTAGAGTAGGGGGGAGGCTCACTGTCGCCACCATTGTGGTCTTCCTGGCAGCAGCCATTTTGGTGTAGTGCTCCACAAATGTAGCATCGGTGATTGTGGCACCCACAGTCGTCTCGTCTTCTGCCCGGTGTTCTATCTCGTCCTCCTCTTCATCCTCATCTTCCTTATCCGATGCAGAAGGAGGCTTGACGTCCAAATCATCATCAAGTTGATCGTCTCCTGAATCTTCTTCTCCTCCTTCTTCCTGGTCAATCTCGTCCTGCAACTCTGCAAATGCGTTCTGCTCAGCGTTGTACAAGTCGTTTGGATCCGACAGCCCGGTGTACTCCTCCTCGACGACTTCTCCCGTGGCTGTCTCATCTTCTGCACCGTTCTCAAACTGTGGCTCGTGGAAGAGCTCCGCCACTGATTCGAAGGCAGTTTGTATCTTTTCGTATAGTGGGTTCTGCTTGACAAATGTAGCGAAGTTTGGGTCCTTGACTTCACCTTGGTTCATCTTCTTGACGTACTCAAACAGCTTAGCGTTCTCTTCAGACTCAACCCATTCTACAGCAGGGTTCCTCTCGATGGCGGGAGGACTGCAGTATGGTGCTTCACCCTTCTGTTTTCTCTGAAAATCACCATCCTTCCAAAGATCCTTCGTACTCTGGATGTACACGAAGTCCTTCATGTCCTCCTTCCCAAACTTCTCAACAAAGTTGTGGTGCAGGCTTCTCTCCTTCAAACCGTTCCTGTTCAGGATATACTGAACGCTTGTGTCGATCTCAAGTGCACTCCGGCCAATTCTCGGGATTCGGGTGGTGTGATGTCCCATCATGTACTCCACGAGATCATCGGTCTTGAGATGATCGTCGTAAAGAATCGGTGTCCTGATAAAAAGTTCGTGAAGTCTGAGCCATCCACAGCCAAATAGATTGTAGTCTGTGAGAAACTGGAGAGAGTATGGAATGTGTGCTTCGAACACATCGGTCTTCTTGCCCAGTGCATGGCCTTCACGGAAGAGATCTGCCATTCTGTTGATGTATGATGGGTTCAGAAGGTAGACTTTGAAAAACAGTTGGTACCCAACATGGTAGCCATAGAACTGGACTCCCTTCACCACAGAGACATGGGCGATGTACTTCAAGGTCTTGGTGTCCTCTTCTTCTTCGTCCTTGTTCGTATCCTCTTCGTCATCTTCGCCTTTCTTTCTCTTCAGAGAATCCGCAACAGCGCGTTCCAATCTCAGCTGCAGCGTCCATGGATCTTCCTTGAACCAGGGGATGTAGAGATAAGGAAAGGCACCATGAATGTGCACCAGAATGTTGTGGCCTGTTGGCAGAGACCCAAAGACCCTTATGATGGGCACGTGGAGGTACGAGTACTCCTCAGAGGGCGGAGCCGCCGGCGGTTCTGCTCTGTCGAAGGGCGTTGGCGTGCTCTGATACCGATCGAAGGTGTTGATTTGCACGGAGAAGGCGTCGTGTTCGGAGCCTGCACGCGTAGCGTAGAGGTCCTCTCTGTTCTTGTGTTCCATCGGGACATAGCTCCCTGTCTGGCTGGCTCGTGTGGCGACCCGCTGCAGTGGCAAAGATTTGTTTACGGTACAGTTTGCCGCCCAAAGCTTCCCCCGCGCTCTCAGCAAAAAGGCGCCAGGGCCTCTAACGACTTTTCAGCGACTTGCGATGCGAAGACTTCCAACTCGCCTGACTTTTATGTCCTCTGCTGCGTTGGTGGGCCCTCATCGGCTAAACTCTACGAGAAATGCTGACAAGACTCTCCAGATCGCCTCTGATACGGCGCCACGCCCGCTTCCAGTCCACTCTGGTCACCACATCCGCTCTACAATCAAAAGAGCAATTCGAAACCGAAATCGCCGAGAATAAGATCCTCAACCTGTTATGGAAGGCCCCACACACACCAATCACCCCTGAAGATGATGTGATCAACGCCACATCGACACTGCCTATTGTTCTTCGCTCGAAAGATGCCGTCTTCCGTGATGTTGTCGAGGAAAACCCGGATATTACTGGGATGACGCTCAAGCTCAAGCAATTCACAACATACTTCAAATCGGTCATCCATTTTTACCGTGTGGGTATCCAGAACGTGTGGAACAACCGCAAGGTCTCCAACCAGATCAAATGGAAGTATTATGTTGAAACTGTGGGCAAGGGAGGTGAAGTGTTCCGAAGAAACATCTCCAACGGGAAGGACCTTACGTCTGTGCTCTCAGCACTCGAATCACTCGAACGCATTGAACAAGAAGCACTCAAGAAGATCGACCGCACTACAGTCCTATCCATCACAAGACGTGAATACCAGACTGTCCTCAGAACAGAACGTGACTTCTACAAGATCCCAACGTTTGCACTGATCCTTGTTGTCTTCGCAGAGACAACACCAATATTATGCACATTGATCCCCGAAATCACTCCGAGCACATGTGTCTTCCCAGGTCTCGTGAAGAAGATGAACAAGCAAGCCACCAAAGCACAGGCTGATCTCACCAAACTCAGACTTGAGAAATACTCCACAGAGTACGCCAAGGGTAGCTATCCCGTCCAGACCGTGTCCAAGATCCCGGTGGACGAGCTTAGACTCCTCGCCAAATCACTCAACTTGACTTCGAGATACATCCCAGTGGGACTCTACCCAATATCCATCCTCCAGCAGCGTCTTCTCCAAAGATACAACGAGGTGAAGGTGGACAACTATTTCCTCATCTACGGGACGCAGAACTTATGGCACTTGAACAAGAACGAGTTGATAAGATGCTGCGTTGATCGTGGTCTAATCGATTTCAACGTTGACGACTTGAGTAAGATTGGATCCCATGAGTTACAGATGAGACTCTTCTTCTTCCTCGGGCTGATGGAGGGCGATAAAGCCGTGGGTAACGTCGGTATCTTTGGACTGAACCACCTCGCACTGGACAATTCGCCGCATTTCCAAAACATTGACCAAAAGACTGCGCATAACTTACATAGCTGGTTGTTCTCGCACTGATCAACTAACACTAGCAAAGATAAATAAGCAAGAAAAAAAAACGACATGTATCTATTATTATCGTCTAGGTAAATTCATAATCATAAGCCCGTACTCCTCCTCATTAACTTCTTCTGCGACCTTCTTGTCTCTCCTTGTCCTTATACGTCTCCAGATGTGCCTCCTCTTCACAAATCTCGGTGTGACAATGGCCTGGCCCACGAATCAACTTCCCCTTGCTCACAGTGCAGCAAACAATTCCACTAAACCACTCATCTCTAAACATGTCCTGCAGTGTGGCTCTCTTGCGTGGGTCAACCTCGAGCATGCGGGAGAGGATAGGTCTTGCGGCGTGTGGAAGAAGTCTCATGAGTCTGTATGGTCCGTGAATGGTGTGCGATGATTGTGGTGGCTGCTGTCTGTTGTTCACCGAGGATTTTGAGCTGGACTCCTGTGTTGGGATCGAGAGATGCTTTGGCTCAGCTGATGCTGGCGGCTTATACTCCTCACCACGGATATGGGTGGCATCAAGCACCTCTGTGATCTTCTCCACTTTCTCGGCTTCGTGATCTGTTGAACCCTCTCTTTCTCTTCTGAGTCTCTCCTCTTTACGTCTTCGTATGAGCTCGGCGTGGATCTTTGCAGCCTGTTCATAGTCATGTGGACGATCGTCTGGTTGACAGTAGAGTTTGAACGATGGATCTGACATCTTTGGTGCCTTCCATGGGAATCTCTTCAGCGTCATGCAACAGTAGATGATAGCAATGGACCACACATCAACCGGTCTTGGGTCGTATTTCACCTCTGTTAACACCTCTGGGGCCAAGTATGGGTCTGATCCACAAACGCCATGGGCTTTTACGATGTGATCTTCGTATGGGTACTTGAACACCACTGCGGAGCCGAAATCGATGAGCTTGATGATTCCCTCTTTGGAGACGACACAGTTATCCAACTTCAAGTCTCTGTGAGCGATACCCATGCTGTGTAAGTAGGCAACACCTTCTGTGATCTGTCTGAAACAGCAGTTGATCTCAGTCCTGGTCATCTTCCCAGACATAACAACGGCGAAGAAATCCACAGGGCAGTACTCCATAACTTCGTAGTAGTGGTCTCCCTCATGTGCGATATCCAAAGTCTCAATGATGTTCGGGTGGTGTAGCGTAGAACCGATGCAAAACTCCGCTGTACACTTCTTGGCGTACTCCTTCGTCTGCTCGTTTGCCCTCTTGGGTCTGAACTCCTTCACGGCAAACGTCACACCATCGCTAGGTCTTGTCAGAAGACGCACCGATCCACCGGCACCAGACCCAAGGACCTTACCCATCTTACCGTATTTCATGGCCAACACTCCATCTTCGTCGAAGGGGTCGTTAGTGTGCTTAGACAGTGTGATGGTGGAGGATGAAGAGGCACGAGTGGCTGCAGAGGAGTTCTTGCGTAATGAAGGGCGGAAGAAACGCTTGAGCTCCATCATCGAGTGGTGCGAGTCCTTCTCAGGTGATGGTGTGGGACTGTGTGGTGGTGAGTGGCTGTGTTCTGAGAAGTGGTCGTCCTGGTCGTTTCCTGGCGACGTGATGGACCTTGGTGTAGTGGAAACATGTGACTCGTGAGATTCGTTCTTGCCCATCGAGAGACCAAAGAACGACTTCTTAGAGTTGCTGCTCGTGGAGCTGTTGTTGTGCAGGGTGAAGTGCATAGTTGTGAGTTGTGTACTGGGATGGGGCGGCAACCTTGTTTACGTGGGTATGAAACCGTTGGTCTGGATCTGGTGTCCTTATATGAAGAGGTTCGTGTCTGGAAGTCCCGGGGGAATGGCTGGGTGTGTTGATGACCGCAAACTGTCGGACTCAGACGAAAGCGGTGGAAATCCAGGAAAGGCGAATGGTATGGCGATGGGGGCCTGATCCGTGCACAATAACGCTCAGTATGGTCTGTCACTCGGTGATGCGGAGCGATGTAGTGACACAAAGCTGACTCTGTCCGTGGTGTGCGAGTTCAGCGTTTGCTCTGGCACTGTGACAGAAGCAGCCAGGGTTAAGTCACAGGCAGAGTTATGAAAATTCAGCTAAATTTTGAGGGCTCGATGTGTTGGCTCTGTGTTTGTGCTAAAGCCGCAGCCCGCCTTTGCTTTCTTTGTCGATGGGATTGCCTGCTCTGCCGGGAATCGGCCTTCTCTGCCTGTGCGCAGGCCAAAAAGTGACAGCTCTGCCTACACGCCCCAGGAATCCTCGCGCTAGGCAGAGCCGTGCCCCCTGGCTAGGCAGGGAGTGGAAAGGGTCTAGGCAGGGTGCGCCCCGCCCGGGAAGCGCTCCCGGGCTGGATCTAGCGGCGACCTCTTCCGGACAGCGGCTTTTTTGTTGAGCGACGGGAAGCTTTCTCCGGCCACGCGAGGTCGAGACAGACGGCCGATTGCACTTTTCATCTAGGGCAGGTTGCGTTAGAGGCCAGTGGTGGGACTCTCCCTGAAGCTACTCTGTGTCCTCTGCTAATGGCTCGCTCTAGTCTGGTGCCACCAGCTTCTTTGAATGATCCGTGGGAACCATCAAAGGACATGGAAGTCGCTGCGCAAAATTCCTCAGAGTTCAGCCACGCTGCTAGCGGCTCTCCTGCCATGTGGCTGAACAGTTGTCCGAAACCTGGAGAAAAAAGATCTGTGGATGAGATAGGAGCGGCGTATACTGGTTTGTTAGGCCCTGCTCTGAGTACGTAGCAAGAGTTTCTGGGGAAACTAGTGATCCATTCTCTCAACCTGGTTGTCTAGAGCGTATGTGTCATCTGCAGGCGCTAAAACCCGGAGCCGAGAAGTCCAGGCACTATTCGGGAACAATCAAGCAACGCGATGGTTACGACTGGGGCTGGGCTGTTCGTGGGGGACTCCAGCTGCTTGATAATATTCCCAGGCACCTCTTCACATTTTCGAATTGCTGCAGCATGGTATTTCTACTTACCTCTCGGCTTCCTTGCCTGATCCCAGCGATTGCAGTCACCACTGGCTGATAGCGAAAATGCTGCCCGTACCATACTAATAGAGCAACTAAAGAGCCGCCTAGATGCAATCTTGGGACTTTGGCACTCTTGTAGAGATTCAACGTAGCAACAGGGCCTTCGACCCTTTGCCTTCCCAAACCTGACCTTCAACTATACGCAGTTACGGGATTCCGAACCAACCTGTGATCTCATGACCCCTCCTCCGTCGCACTTCCACACGGACTTCGGACTTCGGACTCTTAAAGGGGAGGTCGGCCCCTGGCCAACTACTCTAGAACTTTTGGACTCAACTATATAAAGACAACACTTTCCCAGAGCTCGCACGGCCTTAGGCATTGGTGTGTTACTCACCAACAAGCAAAAAATGGGCCTCCCACCAAAGTACCACGCCTCTCACAGCTACCCCTCACCTTCCTCTCAGTCCCATCCCTCCCACACTGTGGATCTCTACTTGGACTATTGCTGCAAATTCTCCACCAAGTTGTTTACCAAGTGGCACGAGGAAGTTTTGCCACATCTTCCACCAAACGTTGTTGTTAACTTCAGACACTACCCACAGCCATGGCATCCACAGGGCAGTATGGTCCATGAAGCTGCGCTAGTTGTCGCACAGCTCGAGCCTGAGAAGTTTATGGAGGTTTCCTACCAGTTGATGAAGCATACTCCTGACTGGTTTGCACTGAGACCTACAACCTGAGCAGACTTGAGGTCTACGAGAAGGTCTACGACACATGCATTGGTCCATTCTGCAGTGTAAAGAAGGATGTGTTCTTGGACAAGTTGAAGATCAAGGCTGAAGGAGTCTCCAATGCCGGCAATGAAGTCAGTAACGATATGAAGTATTTCATCAAAGTTGGAAGACAGAATGGAATCCACGTTACTCCAACTGTGTTGGTTGATGGTTACGTTGATGCCCGCATTGAGTCGTCCACTGCTCCAGAGGTAGTCCTGGAAAAGTTGAAAGCATTGAAATGATCGCTCACGCACTTTGGTATACAGTAACTTATGTACTGTTCCTCTCTAACTAAAAGCGGTGCCCTAGACGCAGCATAGGAGCGATAACGATGGTCCAGCATGATTAGATCTGACGACCCTCCCACTGATGCTGCCCTTACCGACACTGCTAAACACCCGCACACCGGCATCGATAGTACGTACCACGTTGGGTCGTGAATAGCCTACTCAAGACTCCTTAAATTTGCTCCTGCTCATCCAGATATATATTATTGACCATCTATAACTCAAATATAGTCTTAAAAGTACTCAAAACCGAAATTTTCAGAGTTTAGTATGAGAGCAACTTGAAGTGAACTGTTCAAAATTAAAAACAGAGTCGGTTATATTGTAAAGATCCCAAAAAGTTTCCGCAAAAAGTTGGATTTCAGCATATCTGAGCCCACAGCAATAAAGTTTGTATACAGTTTTAATTTTAGACAAGTTTTGAGACGCTTAGTATGAAATCTCAATATTTTTAACACCACTTGAAGATGCAAGGCATGGTCACGAGTGGTGTTCGGGTGTAAAGAAAACCCGGACATTCGTATGCCAGTCCTGATCTTCGACGTCATGAGTCGATTAATGTGTACACTGTATGTCGTCGACGGCTATAGGCCGCGCTAGTACTACAACGCCAGTAGCTGAGAACGTCGATAATGAGGAAATATACTTGTAATTCACAGTGCTGCGATCGACATCTATTAGAATTGAGGTCAATATGCATGGCTCATGATCAACCAGCGCTAATGACATTGGAGCTTCACAGCGTCAGGAATTAGACTGATATTCGTACTTAGCTGTTATATGGGTCATGAAATTTTCCAGAGGGCACTGAGATAAAGTGAACTCATTGAACGCCCCCGATCAGGAGAAGGACAGGGGACAGGCAAGTGTGGGGTTTTGCGGGTAACCCCAAAATTTGCATGCACACACACACAGGCGCGCGACGCGAGATTCCGGCAAATTCCGTTTGTTTGTGTTTTCGATCTTGTCACAAGGCGGACGGGCACCACACCAACAGAGCGCAAAAAGCGCACCTGTCCACATTTGCCGGTCCTTGTCTGCACCTGAGTCCATTCAAAGTTATTTCGTTTGCGTACCACAACCTCACCGATCCTTTGCAACCCATTGTCCCCACATTCATCACCATTGCCACAAACCCATTGAGATGTCGTTTCTCTCTGAAAGGCAGCGTTCTGATCTCCACAACTCGATCTTGAACTACCTCCAACCGTTGGTAGCTGACCACACATTGGCGACGCTCAAGAAGGACCTTCACGTCACAACAGTCACCGACGACAGAGAACTCTTACCGAAGAAGTGGACAGCTATCCTCCGTCTCCAGAAGAAGATCACAGACTTGGAATCTCAGGTCGAGCAGCTCACAAAACAGACACAGACACTCTCAGTACTCGGGGATGGTAACTCACAGCTCACAAAGCTCAACTGGGCACCATCGAAAGTGAGGAAGACGCTCAACCACAACTCCATCGTCACATCTGTCGCCATCCATCCCAAGCTCCCACAACTCGTCAGCGCCTGCTCCGATGGATCCTTCTCGGTATGGAGCCTCTTAGATCTCACTCAACCACTTCATACAGTCCAGGCACATACAAGAGCAGTGAATGCCATTGCTATCTCACCCACAAAGCTCGAGTTCAACAACAACAATCACGTCTTGGTCACTTGTGGATCTGATCTCTATGTGAAAGTTTGGGACATGCACACGATGAAACCGATCAGAACATTGACGGGTCACGACCATGTTGTCTCCTCAGTAGTGTTCAAGAACGAGAATGTCATTTTCACTGCATCCAGAGACACAACGATAAGAATCTGGGACATTAAGACCGGCTGGTGCTTGAAGTCATTCGTGGGCCACTCTGACTGGGTTAGAACGTTGGATATCACAGCCTCAGAGTACCTTCTTTCAGGATCCAATGATCAGAGTGTACGTCTCTCACATGGAGACTCAGGAACAGGGTTGGGGCTCATGATCGGACACAACCAGGTGATCGAGACTGTGAGGTTTGTGCCTATGATATCCAACAAATACGTCGACAAGTTGAACACAGGCGAGTACTCTAACGATGAAGTCTACAACAAGCTCGGGTTCAAGTACGCAGTGACAGGAGGAAGAGATGATACCATCAAATTATGGCTCCTACCACCACCGATCATCAGACCTCACAACCACCCGTTACCGTCATCGAATCCACAGGGTACCCTGATAAAGACATTGGTGGGCCACAAGTCGTGGGTCAAGGATCTCACTTTCCATCCTAATGGCAAGATACTCATCAGCTGTTCTGATGACAAGACCATCAAGCTCTGGGATTTGGAGACGGGTGACTGTGTGAGGACGTTGACAGGACATGATGGCTTCATCAATGCAATCGCTTGGGCTCCGTCGATATTTGAAAACGAAGCGGGCAAAAACACAGACGACGAAGTGATGATTAATGACAGCATGAGGTGTGTGTTTGCCTCCTGTGGGACAGACGAGGTAGTGAAGGTTTGGGACTGAACACTTGTTGTAATACATTGTATAACTGTTACTTTAGGTTCGACTAGAGTTGATAAACTTGAGAATTTTGCTATAGAGAAGTTATATGACATAAACCTTTGGACAGCCAGTGAGCAACAGATTCATGCACACATTTATGACAAAGATGAGAGATGATGAATGGAATGACGAGTTGGTGCGATGATGATGATGCAAGGGGATATCAGAGGTCAAGACCAGCCAACACCTGCTTGAAGCTGTATGGCTCGTAGAGCTTACCACCACCAACAAAGAACTTGGACATGGATTCGACCCAGTGGAGACGGAGTGAGTGAAGCATGGCAGAAGTACCCTCCATGATGACAAGAATGATCACTGTGAGCGTGAACCACATGGCAAACATAGCAACAGTCATGAACACACCGGAAAATCCTGTGGCGCCAAATGCGTTCTTGATGGTCATGTCCCAAAGCACAGACGACAACTGGGCGTGAGCGAGGGACAAGGCCCACAGTCTGAGGTACGATGCAGTGTGAGAAACAGAGTTCAAGCAGAACTCAATGGTGTGGATAACTTGGTGGATCATGATGTCACCAAAGTTGTGTTCCTCATGCTCTTCATCGTCATCTTCCTCAGCAACAGCCTCGATCGAACCAGCCTCACCACCATCAGCCAATGGCTGGTACTCAGCAGCCTCTCTATCGAGCTGGCGTTTCAAGTAGAGTGGCTTGAGAAGAAGGAGCCATGGGACACAGATAAGAGCCAAAAAGAGAAGCACAAGCTGCACTGTTTCTTGGCCAGCGTAGAGACGCTCAGTGACAGTACCTGGGGACAAGAACATCGAAATCAACATGTTCAGCAAGCCTGGGGCAGGTTTTCCGAGAGCGATCCAATCAAGAGACCACTTGTAAACGATGCACACAGAGAGGTAACCGAAGATGGACTGCATAAAGATCAAGCCTGGGATGAAGTTACCGACGATGTCGATCATGGAGGCGTTGTTGATGTGGTTCACCAAGGAGAAGAAGTATGAGTATGTCATGTGGATGAAACCCATGAGGATGGAGAGCTTCATCTTGTAGGAGTTGGAGAACAGCAAAGCGTTCTCTGTTCCGTGCCAAGCTGGGTCCAGACCAAGTGGGTAAATACCGACCTTCTTAGCGAAAATGGTTTCACCAACCTGGTGCTCTGGCCACTCCCAACCCGACTTGAACAAGGTCATAGATTTGGAGAAGAGATCGTTGTAGAAAGTACCGGTAACCATAGAGAAGAGACCCATGAGTAACAGAATGTATCTTCCAGAGTAAGCCATGTCGAAGATTTCATCTCTTTTGAGTCTGGCAATGGACTTCTCGTGGATAACAAGCTGGGAAGCAGCCAAGGAGAGGATGAAACCGTGACCCAAGTCACCGAACATGATAGCAAACATGAACGGAAAAGTCACAATCGTTGGAAGGCCCGGGTTAACCTCCTTATACTCCGCAATACCATAAGCATCACAAATGTTCTGGAAGGCCTCAGTGAACTTGTTGGTTCTGTGGAAGGTTGGTGGTATTCTGGTAGTCTCCATCACGTTGACAATGGATTGTAAACCCGTGTTGTTTCCCAGAAGGATGTTCTTCACTGTGTCAAGGTCGGATGTTGGGACCCAACCTTCAGCAATCAAGGTCTTTCTGTTGATGTCGTAATCGAACAAGTTGAGTGTCTCGTAAACAGACTTCTCCTTAGCAATCACCTGGCACCACACTGCAAGCTCCTGAGCAATGGCAATGAGTTCTGTGTCCAAGGTTCTGTTTGTGGTATCCAAGACTGTGTACAAGTCAGTCAAAGCGAGATTGAGTTCTTTCAAGGCCTCCTGTCTCTGCGCGGTGTCGTCGTCAACTGGGTAGATCTCAGCGTCAAGCGATTCAGCGATCTTCTTCACACGTGCCATAATCTCAGCACCGTGGGAGAACACGATGAACACGTCCTTGTCCTCTGTAGTTTTGGTGTGTGGGTCGTAGATTGGCTCAGAAATCTCCACAGTATCGAAGAACAAGTTACCTCTCAAAACCCTCCAAAGAATCTTTTGCAACACAGCTTTCTTCGATCTGGAAATGACACCGGTGACGTAGCTACCACTGACAATAGGAGCAGACGGCTCATCGATCTCTGTTGCACCAGTGCCGTTGACTTCTGCAGCCTTGTTCCTGAAGAAGGTCTCAGCACCGGTCAAGACGTGACGGTGTTGCACGAGATCCTTCTTTCTCTGCTCGAGCTGCTCCGAGGATGCTGCTAGCTGGGAGACACGATCCTCAAGCAACTGTGCGCTCTCAACCTTGTCATCGATGTCACCTGGTTTCACTGGCTCGGAGAATTGGCTCTCCACCTGGTTCTCATCGTCGAGGAATGGTGGTGGGCTTATCTCAATGCCACGGAACTCGAGCTCCTCTCTGAGGAAACGATACTGTCTTTGCACATTGTCAAGACGTCTGATCTCCTTCACGAACGATCTCTGAAAGGTGTTGACCTTGGCGTTCATGTCCCTAAACTGAATGGTTCCCGACTCTCCCAGGGCGTAAACAGCCTCACGACTAATTTCAGAGGGAATGTAAAGCTGGACGAGGGTCATGTCCGCAGAGCCTGAAAGGGTGTTAGTAACCTGGCTCCATTGCATATAGCAGCTCTGGGGGCTGGTCTCTTTCCTTAAATTATTGGTCCAAAATACTCCTCATGAAACTCCCGCTAATCAACACCACTGTCACAGGGCGTAGCAACGCTGAACGAAAGTGAGACCAGCCCACCCAGATAGCACGAATTCATCGATACTCACGGAAAATGGCCTCTTCTTCCGGCATTGTTCCTTAGTGTTCCAACTTTTGCACTGCTCTGACTCGTTGCAACCAGGCGGTCAAATGCGAAATACCAGCCCGAGCGATAAAGAGAGGCAGCCACCGACCGCAACCTGCAAAGCCGGGTAAAAAGTGTTGCGCGTACCGTAAACCACTCCGCGAATGCGTTTGATGCGGAGGGCTCGGGAGGCGTAACTGAGCTCGCGTGTTTCTCTTGCCTGTTCGTCTTTGTGTTCGAAAGCCAGTCACACAGAATGAAGTACACTACTCCAGTCAGAAGGATTCTCACCGAAGAAAACCTCAAGTCGTGGCAAGATGGTGAGACGCATGCCGATGTCGTGGAATTCGTTGCCTCTCTGGCCGAGTCGGTGAAGGGAAAGACCAATGATGCGGAGTGTCATGTCTCTGAAGTCACTCAGGGCCTCCTCAGTTTGTTGGATGAAGTTGTCAGGATTGTCAACGAGCACCCAGTGCAAGACAAAGTCTCGTCCAGATTTGGTAAACCGGAGTTCAGGGACGTGTATGATGCAATTACAGACTCATCGGCCGATCTGATGAGAAGACACATCCCATCCACACTCGACAAGGACGAAGACGGCAAGGACGCCACCATTGAACTTACGATATACTTCAACGAGTCATGGGGCAACAGAACGAGAATCGATTATGGATCAGGTCACGAACTCAACTTCCTTGCATTCCTACTCTGCCTCCATAAACTGGGCCACATCAAGACAGAAGATTACACAGCCATTGTTCTCAAGGTGTTCAACAAGTATATCGCCGTGATGCGCGTATTACAGAAGGAGTACTGGCTCGAACCAGCAGGGTCTCATGGTGTCTGGGGTCTTGATGACTACCACTTCCTTCCGTTCCTTTTTGGTGCCTCCCAGCTTGCTACCCACAAACATCTTCGTCCAAAATCGATCCATAACAACGACATGGTGGAGATGTTCCACGAGAAGTACATGTACTTCGGATGCATCCAGTTCATCAACTCCATCAAGACTACATCACTGAGATGGCACTCGCCAATGCTCGACGATATCAGTGGTGTGAAAACGTGGAGCAAAGTCGCAGAAGGGATGCAGAAGATGTACAAAGCGGAGGTATTGGGCAAGTTGCCAATCATCCAGCATTTCTTCTTTGGTTCGATTCTCAAGGCTCCAGAAGGTTGTGATCCACCAAGTACTGGTTTGAAGGAGGAGTGCTGTGCAGATGGCCACCATCATCATGACAATGATTCTCAGGAGGGGTTGCCAATACATCAGCATACTTGGGGTGATTGTTGCGGAATTAAGGTGCCCAGCGCCATCGCTGCTCGTGAGATGAGCAAGAGCACACCAAAACCACTACCGTTTGATTGAATCTCACATTTCATAACGTCATTAATACCAAACACATAAACACTGTAGATATCACCAGCCGAATCTCAACTGCGCAGCGGTGAAGACAGGCGGCTTCCAGATCAAGAGATCAGGATTGATTGTGTGTTTCTTCTTCTTCTTCAGTGCTTCGTACTGCTTCACCACATCATCACTGAGATAGATCACATGCTGACCCTTGAAGTACTTCAGAATGGAGAGTGCCTGAGCTGTGTGGAGAATATCCGTCGTGGTCATGGCTGTCCTCTGACTGATCTCATCAATCGTCACGTAGTCACTGTCGTTTTCCACCAACAAGTTAATCAGGGTTTCAGCCCAGTAAGCTCTATACGACAAAAGACCCAAGTCCGACAATGGTTTCTCGGGAGAGCCCACTTTACCTTCCTTCTTGGATAACTCATACGAAAACTCAATCAACAAGCGACCGTATCCCTTCCTCTGGTACTGTGGTAGCGTCAAGATACAAGCGAGATTGTAACCTTCAGCAGACTCCTTCTCCTTGGAGAAGTATCCCACCAAATGATGTCCCTGTTCGTCTCTTGAGGTCATGCAGTAGAACAAGAACGGATCAACATCGTAGTAAAGGGTCTTGTGATCAAGGAACAACTTGGAGAACAAACACACGTTACGGCACCAACTTCTCTGTTTTCTTCCGTCAATCTCAAAGAAGGATATGTAGTCGTCTCTGTAAATCTCGTTGCCCGGTGGATGCCTCAACGTACACTTTTCTCTGTACCTCTCAAACTGCTTTCGAGATCCAAAGAACTGTAACGTGAAATCGTCAATGTAGATCACATCCTCCTCCGTGAGTTCAACTGGGTATGGTGAGAAATACCAAGGCTCGATCTCAAACTTCCCCATGATGACCTTACTCAGGTTACGCACCCTGGCAACCTCAGAGTTGTTTTGTGTCATGGAACCCGAAGTTCTCAGCTTCTCAATCTCATCCTCTCTGGAGATGTCCTCATTCTTGAGACCCTGGACGTTCAGGTTATCCAGGTCCATCTCATCTTCACCAAGTTTCTCAGTGGCAGCAGGTGTGGCACTTGCCTCCTTCTTAGACTTCTTCTTGTTGGACTTCTTGGATGGTTGTTTCTTGGTCTCCTTCTTCACCTCTGGCTTTGGAAACGTGACAGACTTCGACAAATCGATACGGTCCAACTCAATCCACTCATCTAAACGCTTGTTAAACTCAGAGTAGTGGACGTAGAATACCTTTCTGCCCTTCTTGAGTCTCATGGAGAGCAACTCAGCCGTTCTCAACTCTCCATCCTTCTCCACTTGACATTTGCAACCCAGGATCAACTCTTCGACACTGGAAACGACCTTGACTTCACCCTGGGCCTCAGCGGTGCCTTCTTTCGCAGGTGCGTCGCCGGACATGGTGTTTCGTTATCAGGGAGGATGTCCTTGGCGATGTTATTGGTGGCGCTGTTACGGTTCTTGTTGACATCGACTTTTTGTGTCGCCCGCGAAGCTCGGTGAGGGAAAACACCTGGACACCAATATGGTTACGGTGCACTGGGCGCTTGAGGAGTGCGAGAGTGAAGGCGGAAGGAGGCACTGCCTAATTGCTGACAAAAAGTGGTAGAATGCTGTGATGCCGTGTCATTAACGTCGTGGTATACATTATTCCCATACTCAAACGTTGATCTTCTGAGCGGTAGAATCGAACTCAAACTTATTGCTCTCGGAGTGCAAGAACTCATCATCAAACTCATGCATGATCTTCACGTAGGTTTGCCCAAGGGCTGGGTCTTCCTCGAGAATGTGCACATGATCTTTCAGGAGTCTGAGCTCTCTTGATGTCTTTGGGTTGATCTTTCTCTGCAGTCTTTCTCTGCCCTGTGTCTCCTTGTAGAGCTTTGCATCAAGGTCGTCGATCTTCTGTGTGAAATAGGCTTGGAACGACTTGGCAGTCTCCACCTTGAGGCCAAGCCTATCGAGATAGGCCTGGAACTTCGTGACGGTCTCTGGAGTGTCGAGGTAGAGAATCAAGACGTAGTTGTACTCCTCATTGTACAGAGTGACGCTCTGTGTCAGTGCTGTGGTCTCGATTTTGACTTGGATCAACTCATCCTTGTACATGGCTGTAAATGGGAAGTGCTTGAGAGTCTCGACATTGGATCCTGTGTTGACCAATTGCAATTTGTCTGGTCTCTGGGAAGAGCCTTCATCTTGCTCTGTAGTGTTCGGATAGAACAGCTCAAAGGCGAAGCGAGCAACGTAGAGGTTGTCGTCCTCGTAGGAGCTAAAGAGCTTGACGCCATAGTCGTTAAGGTTGTAGAGCTGGAAGGCGATGACTGGGAATACCATTTTTGGCGTCTTTAAGGAAATACCCGGCTAGAGCATCGCTACCAAACATCATGTCCCACAGCTCGCAAACACCCCAGGGTCTTCCCTCCTGCCCCCGTCTTCGCGAAAACTGTTGCGCCTACCATGAACGTATCACGTGATCCCCAGCGAATGAGATCCCGTATGTTTCCTGACTCGCGGAAAGTGGCCTTTCTTTTTTTTTTTTCTGAGCGCGCGCTTGCACGGTTTGTATGGGGGCTCGACTTTTCAGAGGCCGGGAACAAATCATCACCAGAGCTCTCTCCTCGAAGCCAACAGACCACCACCGCCCCGTCGCAAAATGCTCCGTTCCACCTCCTCCATCAGAACCGTCGCCAGAGCTGCCACCAGAGCTCAGGTCAGACTCGCTTCCACCCACCCAGTCTCCAACGCATCCATCGCCGAGTTGGAGAAGAGATGGGAAGAGCTCCCAGCTGCGGACCAGCAGGAGATCGTCTCCCAGCTCGCTGAGCGTCAGAAGCTCCCATGGTCCGAGCTCACCAAGTCCGAGAAGAAGGCCGCTTGGTACATCTCCTACGGTGCCTGGGGCCCACGTCGTCCGATCCACCCAAAGGGTGAGGCCGGTAAGATTGCCACTGGTGTCGCCATTGGCCTCGGTGTTTCCCTCAGTATCTTCCTCACCATTAGAGCCTTCGCCCCAGAGCCACCAAAGACCATGACCAGAGAGTGGCAGGAGATGTCCGACGACTACCTCAAGTCCAAGAACGCCAACCCATGGACCACATACTCCCAAGTTCAGAGCAAATAAAGCTTTTAATGGGCTTTGACACTATTTAGGAGAGTTGGGGGTTTGCTGAGTTCATTTTTTTCCTTTCCACTACACACACATGACAGGTTTATCGTTGTTTGACACAGAGAGACGTTTACGAGAGTTCTTTTTTGAGGAGGGAAGGGAGCCAGAGAAGGAGAGAAAAGAGGAAAACACAATCAAACCGACACATCTATTTATTACACACAACAAAGTTCCCTTCCTTGTACCAACATTCATTATACAATCATCACACTTTTGCACTCATACACCTTTGATTGACTTGTCCTCTCAGCTTCATAAAGGGATCTGTCTCTGCTTTTTCTCCGTTTTGTTGAATTCTTATACATGTCCCTCTCGATCTTACTTCTTTTCTCTTTTTTTTTCCCTATTATTATTTGTCTTTATCTTTGTCACAACAACTGCATAAGAGGGGCAATCCATTGTTACTCTTTCATTTCTCCAGTATACACAGCTATAAACACAATGGAACGCGTAGTACGTCAACAATGGACGGCCGTCGTGGTCAGTCCACTTCTCTGGTCGCCTTTTTTCAAGGGAGGTCCGCGGGCCCGGAGCGGGCTTCAGAAAAATTTCAGAGGCCGGTGGAGCTCATCTGTCTTTGGGATCTGTCAAGATCGCCAACTTTAACCCACTCAGAGTAGAGACGATGTCATTCTCCTTTGGATTCACAGGTGACAGTGATGACGAACTCGACGTGCCATCCACCACACAGACAGGGCCATTCGTGAACCCACTCGACACATCGATCCCAGACGCAAGACCAGCGATGGAGGAGTCACTCACGGATCTTATCACATCATTGAAGGACGTGAGAGTCACTTTCGAGAAATACACTACACCACAAGGGAATGTTGTCTACAGACGTGAGCTCTTTGATGTAAAACACCAACTCATGGCAGAGGATGACGACGACACAACGAGCGATGAGCTCAAGATCTTGATAGGCAACGACGCCACCGATCTCAAGAAGAACGTGTATGAAGGCGGACTCAAGAGTTGGGAGTGCTCTATTGACACAGTTGACATGCTTAGTCGCAAGTCTGACGATGATCTCATCGAAGGTGACATTGTGGAATTGGGATGCGGAACTGCGTTGCCATCAACGTACCTGTTCAAGAGAGCGCTGCAGGCCAAGAAGGAGAAGAAGCTAACATTTGTGCTTTCAGACTACAATCACACAGTTTTGAGACTTGTCACCTTACCCAACATCATCATCACATGGGCGATGACCCTGACTAAGGAGCAAAGAACTAAATTACAGACCGCAGAGGATGACAGACTTCCAATTGTCGATGATGAACTCCAGCTCACCAAGCAACTCCTCACAGAATTTGTGGACACATTGACACAACAAGGCATATCACTCAGATTTATCTCGGGTACATGGGGTCGCGAGTTTGTAAACATTGTCAACGCATCGAGCTCATCGCCAGTCAACTTGATCATCACATCCGAGACCATCTACGCTCCAGAGACACTACCGGTTATTAGCGAGGTTCTCATTGAACTTCTAAAGCACAACAAGACCACACATAACAACTCTCCAACGGCAGTGGTTGCTGCAAAGGACATTTACTTTGGTGTTGGTGGGAGCGTTGTGGAGTTTGAGAACTACCTTCAACAGAGACAGTCCCAAGGCGTGGATATCTCGTTTGATACCCAGAAGGTCAATGCTGGATTAAAGAGATCCATCGTGGTTATCAAATAGATGACAGTTACAAACACCTTTTGCATCAACAACACAACATCCTAGAACGTGAGGAGGCTGGCCGAACACGGATGCCCCTTCGCGCAGGGCTCCATAACCCTGCCGTATCCGCGCAAGCACAGGAAAAAAAGTTCCACAGCGTTCCATCGGGGTTGTGTCACAATTTTCGCCACCGCAAACACAGCCGGCAGGGACCTGCCACAGGGGGTGTGGGAAGCGGGAGACCCGAATACCGTTGGAAGCGGTTCGCACGCACCAGGAACCACCACCAAATCTCTGATCTTTTGAGGTTAACGACCCA